>LR749873.1:1106095-1138595 GCA_902729485.2 Mus minutoides | reverse complement strand
AAGACATTCTTACAATGGTCTTTGCATACTCTTTAAGAGTATGCCTACAATATCTCACACTTTCATACGTAGAGGCTACTCGAGGATTTTCCTTTATGTGATTAACTTTAGTGTATACATTTTGAGGTGCCTTTTTTGAACTGGGTTGCCAATGTGCTATCTAGTAAAAGGGATCTCTCACATACATACCAAAGCGTGTGCTATACATGAGAGGGGCCACAGTTAGAATTAATTAATAATAGTGAAGCTCGTGCTTGTACATTTTGCCAAACATTAGTCCAAGTGGTTTACTGGAATTGTTTAATTTTATTGGCAATTTCAACAGAACAGAATTCCACTGTCCCAGATTAAAAGAAATGACAGACTTGGCCAATTTAATGGTTGGTAAACAATTCAATACCCAAATGGGAAGACAATGTTTTTCATAGATGCTTTCCTGGAAATTTACAAAATTGAGATTTTTTTCCCCCCTAAACTAACTACACACAGGAACACACAAAGCACACATCACAAGCATCTACACCCTGTAATCAACTTATCTGTTCTATTGGCTATTCATGGCAGCTTTGATTTATTGTTTTTCATTTTGTGTATGAATAGAGGCATGCATGTGTGTTCCTGTGTGAGGGAAGATGTGTGCTAGTGCCCGTGTTCATGTGTGTGCAGTTACATGGAGGGCAGAGGTAAGCCTTGGATGTCCTGTCTCAGGGGTGAGCCACCATGTCTCTTGAGAAAGGGTCTCTCATCTAGACCAGGAGCTCATCAATTAGGCTAGGCTAGCTAGCAAGGTCCAGGACTTTGGCTGTCTCTGCCTCTCCAGTATTGGGATCAGAAGCACGCACCACCTTGCCTGACCTTTATATAGGTGCTTGGAATGTAAACTTGGGTCCCCGTGTTTGTTCAGCAGCCTCTTAACAGATTAAGCTGTCTTCACAGCTACCATGCAGCTTACATATGAAACTGGTTTGGTTTGGTTTGGTTTTTACCTTTTAAAATAAGTTGAAGACAAAGAAGCTAGAACTTCCTTCTCTAGACTTCAATCTACTCTTCTATAACTTACCACAGAGACCCACTGCCAACTCCAAAAAAATCTTGTCCAACTTAGACCAAGCAATCACCTCCCGATTTTAACTGCCTACTATGCATCACACCCTGGGGACACAAAGAAGACATGAACACACACACACACACCCCAA
Source organism: Mus minutoides (assembly GCA_902729485.2). Taxonomy (NCBI): domain Eukaryota; kingdom Metazoa; phylum Chordata; class Mammalia; order Rodentia; family Muridae; genus Mus; species Mus minutoides. The sequence continues at coordinate 1,137,399 of LR749873.1, read as the reverse complement.
AGCACCCAGCCTCCTAGGAGATATGTAATTAAGCCTTGACAAAGATATCAGACAATAGAGGCAGATAGAACAAGGTTTCAAAGAAGGAAAATTTTTTCACAGACTAAAAAGGGAAATTCTGGAAGTCTTCATAGAAGTAGAAACACGAACATCAGCATCGTCAATGCAGTGGTAAATCTGTAGTGTGCCTGGCTGCTCAGTGTATGTGTGTATGCTTGCTCTACCCATTGGCAAATGACCTATACCAACAGCAGACTGGAGATGGGGTTGTCACTCAGCGGGCAGAGCACTTGCATGGGTCTTCATGGGGACTGGGGTGTGTATGGCTTGATAGGGACTTGTTCTGAGAAGTGCATAGTTAAACAACTGGGACACTATGCAAACATCGTAAAGCATACTCACACAAACTGAGATGGGGCGGGCCAACCTCTTTTGTTGCATGAAGGAGACACAGTAAACTAAACCAAACATGTGTGAGGACGTTGCCAAGATAACACAGCATGCTGTTTTATAGTAAGCTGTTTTTTTAAGTCAAAAAGAGTATATTAAAATGATCATAAAATATGTAGTATGACAAATACACAGACAGTAACAAAGTCATTTATTATTAATGGTATTGTATCCAATATGTAATTCATACTATACTTTTATACCTTTGAAGTTCAGACTTGCTTACTCCAGTGTCACCACAGACATGTCACAGGCTGTACGTGAGTGATACACTCACGTAATATTCTGTGGCCAGCATTATTAACCCAAACAGAACCGTATGGTGTCTGATTCCCCTAGGATGCCACACAATTCTGCATTCTGTTTCTGACATTCCCTTTATTGCAGAAATTATTCAGCCTACCTACTATTTTAATTAATTTTTATGTGTATGGGAATTTTACTTGCATGTGTGTTCATGCACCATGTGTGTTCAGTGCCCAAGAAATCCTGGAGAGGACATCAGATCACCCAGGGACTGGGGTTAATAAAACAGTTGTGAACTACCATGTGGGTGCTGAGAATTGAACCCAGGTCCTCTAGAAGAGCAGCCAGTGCTCTAACCACTGTGCCATGTCTCTAGCCCCCTATTTATCTCTCTTACGTGACTAGTCAGTTTGGTTTACTATCAACGTATGAAGTCTTTTCTGGAGCTTGGAGATAAAACCCGATGATGCCATACTCAGGAGAAGATACAGAAAAGGTCCTTCTGCATTGTTTGTAAGATAGAAAATGGCCAAGTGTGGTAAAGCCAGCTTGCAACTCCAGAATTCAAGAGGCTGAGACAGGAGGATCACTTCTAGTTCACAGCCACAATGTGAGTTCAAGACCAGCCTGATCTACGTGGTGAGACTCTGTCTCAAAGCAATTAACAACAACAAAAAGATGTTTAATGACAGTCTTAAAAATTCATCAACAAGAGGGTAAAGAAATTGTGGCATTTTTTAAATGTTATTAATTTAATTGAGTTGATTCCAGTGCTCAGGAGGCAGAGACAGGGGTATTTCTGTGAGTTGGAGGCCAGTCTGGTCTACAGCCAAGGCTACATAAAGAACAAACAGAAAAGATTTAGACTCTCAAACAATGAAAGGAAGAGTGTGCTCATCTTTGTAATACTCGTTCACGGTGTTAATAACTGAGTCTAACAGCCAAAAGGTTTGAGGCAAACCGCATGGATCATTTCCCGTTCTGCTAGCAAACTTCTCACATCTGAGGAGAACAAAGCTTTACAGAAGCAACTTTCCCACTAGCCTTCAGTTTGCCCTTCAAGACAAAGCACTTTCCATGTCCTGAAAAAGTGGGTAGAGCTGAAGAATGTGAGGTAGAAACTCACAGGCCTCTTCGCAATCAGTGAGACACGGCGAGAACGCGGCTCAGAAGGCGGCAAGTGCAAACGCAGAGGACCCCATCAGACTGTGGGAGGGGTTATGAACCAGGTACTGCTGAACACTCGGGGACAGTCCTAGCTCTCGGGAAGCCCGAGGCTGTAGGGAAGATGGGGGAGGAGGCGGTTAGAGCAGAGGCTTGGCACAAACCGTGATAGAAGCAAAGAGACAGATTAAACCTAAGGCAAGATCCCTGCGGCAGTTACCAACGAAGTATGTACGGTCTTAAGTGTACACAGGTAGGTGAGAAAGGAAGCCGACTAGAGTCCTCACAGGAGAAGACAGAGAAAAGGTAAGAGAACGTGGCAATTTCATCAAGAGCTACAGGTCAAGGGAGAGGACAGAGCAGAGATGAGCATGGTAGTTTAGACAAAGGTCAGAACAAGAAAGATATTAATGTTTTCCGGTTTTATTCATCATGATTGTGGATCTACTTTAAGCAAAGGAGAGGACCAAGGCAACGGAAGAGTAGAGGTGAGTTCCAGCTGGACTCCCTGGCAGCTCGGGGGTGGCAGACCAGAGGTCATCAGGGATGTTGGGAAGGTCAGGTTAGATGTTGGGAAGGTCAGGTTAAAGACACCAATGCAGAGCTGTAAAGATGGCTCAGCAGTTAAGAGCTTCAGCTGCTGAAGGACCTAGGTTTGATTCCCAGCACCCTCCAAAAGTGTCTGATAACCTCTTCTGGTTTCCTCCAGTATTACATGCATGTGGTGCACAGACATACATGCAGACAATACACACACACACACACACACAACATATGAATCTTAAAAAAAAAAAAAACACTTAAGACACCAAAGCATTAATCCAGGTGAGAGCAGACAAGGACCTTCGTTGGAGCAGGTATCTGAGTCTCAAAGGGCAGAAATTGGTATTCCTAGACATCGCAGATTGGCAAACATTTTTCTGTAGAAACTGAAGAAAGCCATCTAAAAGGGCTGAACATGTGCCCCAAGGCTCATATCTAAACTGAAGGGCCAAAGTAACCTGCAAGAGGCAAAGCATTTACTAGGATAGTAGTAGTATTAAAGATGGGAATAGAACTTTTCCAACAGGGCTGCAAGAGTTGAATGACATCTGTGCTCATCTGTCATGGGAGGACACAGAAAAGCCACCAACGCTTTGATCTTAGACACCCTAGCCCCTAAAACACGAGAAACCTGTGTCATTATGCATATGCCACCTACTCTGTGGTGTCCAGTTACAGCAGTGCACACAGGCTATGTGGAAGCAGTAAGGAGCATTAGAAAATGTGCTGATCAGTTCGAGGCATGAGCCCTTCCTTGATTTGGAGGTTGCTACAGGATTCCCGGGTCAGAGAGGGCTCTGATGAAGATGTGCTTAAGGTAACTCTGTTTCATCCTGGACCTTGTTCTTCCTCATAGTGATTCCACAAAGCCTTCTCCATGTGAGCCATTACAAGCCAGACATTAGCTTCCATGTAGGAATGTGGAGTGGGGAGGGTGTGTATGTGCACATGCACACATCTCTGCAGACGCTTGGGAGTCTTGAGGTCAACCTGGGGTGTCAGTCCTCAGGAACTGTCCACTTTGTGCTCTGAGACAGGGTCTCTCATGGACCAGCAATGTCCAGGGGTCGACCTGTCTCTGCCTCCTGATAACAACATCCAAAGCATGTTCTGAACATGGGAATGCATGCGTGTGCTGCTGTGTCTTGCTTGAATTTACATAAATTCTGGGGGATCATGCTTGAGCTGCAATGACTGTAACAGCTAAGCCACCTTCACAGCCTCAGTGACGGGTTTTCTAATCCAAATAAGGCCAGATGAGCACCGAGCCTTGCCTTAAAATTATTTTCCAGCTTCAGAGGCTGGGCAACCCCCAAGCCTTGGCATCAGAATTTCATGATTCAACATAATACTCCAGATGAGATCTGACTGACCTGTCAAAGCCTATTTTGTTTCTGATCTGTTATTCTCAGCTCTAATCCTAATAGGAATTTCTGCCCGTTTCCAATGGACGTCTGTGCATCCCCGGGATCCTGCCAAGCTTCTCTCCTTTCTACCCTTTGGCTTTTGTGCATCTGGTACTTGCCTGGAATGTCCTCTCCTCCACTCTTCCCACTGATAACATCTCTGATTATAGCTTTCAGCTTAAAGCCTTCTCTGGCTAGTCTACCTAAACTAGGGTCTGGGCTGGCAAGATAGCTCACTGGGGAAAGTGGCTGTGCACAAACCTGCTGGTGATGCACAGGTTTTCAGCTCGATAGAAGCAGTTACTATATCCATATGTCACCTGGGCACCATAGGGTCAATCTATTTGCTGCTTTTTGAAGTGTCTTAGCTACTGCTGTCACAGTAAAGAGACACCGTGACCATGGCAACTCTTATAAAGCATTTAACTGAGGGCTTACTAATGTTTCAGAGGATTAGTTCATGGTCATCATGGAAAACATGGGGCTAAGATCTTACATCCTGATCCTCGGGGGGAGGAGAGAGGGAGGGAGAGAGAGAGAGAGAGAGAGAGAGAGAGAGAGAGAGAGAGAGCAAGTCAGTCCTAGCACGGGTGTTTGAAAACTACAAAGCTCACCCACAGTGATCCATCTCCTCCAGTGAAGCCTCCTAATCCTTCCCAAACAGTTCTACTAACTAGGTACCAAACATTCAAACATATAAGTCTATGTAACACGTTCTCATTCAAACACCACCAGATGGAACTGGAATGTTCATGATTCAATATCCTTTCAATGCATGAGACACTTCTGACTTGTTCCTCACCCCGCCACAAGCTTCCTCATGACCAGACCAAGAACCAAAGGTTTGGAGAGAGAGACTAGTTACTGGTAGAGAGGGCTGTGTTGTGGCTTAAAGTTGGTTCAAAGGAGACAGCCTGACTTTTCTATCTCAGATCAGAGAAAATCTGATCCAACTATTGCCATCTCTACGCCAGTGATGGAAACTGTTAAGACAGAAGGAGGGTGAGCAGCAGAGAATGACCAAGAGCAGAAATAACACACATGGTCCCAGGTTCTTTGGTTATGTCATAAGGAGGTATCCATGAAAGCTGTGGCTTGGGAAGGCTACTGTATATTTGGGGCCATGACAAAGAAACAGGAGGAGGAGGAGGAGGAGGAGGAGGAGGAGGAGAAGAAGAAGAAGAAGAAGAAGAAGAAGAAGAAGAAGAAGAAGAAGAAGAAGAAGAAGAAGAAGAAGAAGAGGAGGAAGAAGAGGAAGAAGAAGACTCTTATCAAGAAGGAAATGAGCAAGAGCAAAAGAATCAAATACCCTAAAGGAAATCTTAGAAATCTCTGAACCCTTTAATCCTCTAGGGAATGAGAGCTGTGACTCTAGCCTCTTTTTGGTTTTTTCATTTACAGCAATGAAAGTTGGTGAAAAGTTCACCCAGAACTACAGGGTTGTGGTTTTTAATTTATCAATGGAACATCAATTTGTCACTGAAAAAAAAATGTCATGGTAACAAGATAAAGCTTATGTAAATGGAATGCAATATTTCTTAATAGTTTGATTTTTACAGCACCAAATGGAGGTTATTATCCACCTTGGGGTATAATTTAAGTAATGGCTGTGGATCCCCAGAGTGAACTCAATTAATTGAGGGTTCTTCAGGTGGCTAATGAAAAATAAAATCCAATGGATTTTCTACCTTTAGCGAATGAAATGTGTGCACATCAGAGAGATGTTATTATAGGGGAACTGGTTGTCCTAATGTAGTCCTTGCTTTGCTTTGGTTTGTTTGAGACAGGATCTCATGTAGCACAGGTTGGCCTCAAACTCACTATGTAGCCAAGGATAGCTTTGGACTTCTGATTCTCTTGCACCTACCTCTAGAAAGTCGACATTTCTTTATTCTCAAATTCTACCAGCTTTTCTCTCTTTTTTTTGTTTTTCTGGTGTTAGAGACTAAACCTGGGACCTGCTAGCTTATACTAGGCTAGTGCTCTAACACTGCCCTATAGACTCAGTTGTTAACTATTATTACTGACTTAATTATTAATACTGACTATCATTAGTATTCAATAAGTAGGTTGTAACTTTACTAACTCCAAAAGGGAGGCAGCACATGCCTGCCATCTTAGTACTTACAGGATGTAGTTGTGTCATGTTGGCGCCCTTTCTAGGACACTGTGACCTTAAAACTACGTACTCATCCATGCTTACATCAGTTTCTTCTGTATTCAACTAACCTTAATCCTTGAAGGCTTCAGATTTTTTTTCCCAACCTTAAAACCCTCTCTGGGGGCTGGAGAGATGGCTTGGGGGTTTAAGAGCACTCACTGCTCTTGCAGAAGATCCAGATTTGGTTCTCGGCACCCATGTATGACCACTCACAGCTGCTTGCAATTCCAGTCCCATGGATCCAACACCCTCTTCTGACCCCCATGAACTCCTGCACACACGTGGTGCACACAGACTCGTGCAAAAGAACAACACAGAAATGAATAAATAAATACACCACTTAAAGATAACTTAAAATTTTTAATTTATCTCTAACAAACAACCTAATATGTAAGAAAACATCTTTCAGTTCATGTGGTGAAAGCAATCTATATGTATATAGAGAAAGTGACCTGGCTTTAAAAAAAAAATAGATAGAGGGGTGACATTTTTTTTTTTAACATATGAGCTGGAAGTAAATTCAGTTACATTCTGTGTTTTGTTTTTGTTGTTGTTTTGTTGTTTTTACTTATTCACTTTACACACTGTCCCCCTCCCGGTCACCCCCCCCCACAATCCTTCCCCCAGCCCTGCTCCCCTTTTTCTCTGAGCATGTGGGGGCTCCCCTGGGTATCCCCCCATTCTTCCTCTAAGGAAGGTAGACTGTATCAGGATATTAGCAGCACTGAGATTAAAGTACTGAGTATCTCCAACTTCTCTAAAGAATGGGCTTTTGTTGACATTTTATATTTCCGAAGCAAGAGTGCTGTTTCAGATTCCTTACGCAGTCAGTCACTGGCATTTGCCTTGGGACGCTGAAGCTGTGAGTACTGCATTACTATATCATGAATCATTGCTGCTGCCCAGCAGGAAGTAACAGCAGAAATGCAAAGAAATGGTGATTCTTTTCTTCCTGCTGTGAACTGAAGAGTGCGTATGTTTTTTATTTAGGCCTTTTCCTTCTGTATCAAAGATAAAAAAAAACGGCAACTGCAATATAAAGGCTTATTATATAAACATGGAGCATATAATTGTATACACATGGGCGTTTGTCTCTGTGCATACGTGAATGTCTACAGCTTTCTATAAAATTCTACCAGAGATATACGTTCTTTTCAATTATGGCTTTAAGACTCTATATCTTGGTTTTAAGTCTTCTCACCATAAAGAAATGGTAAGAATACCAGGTGAGAGTGTTAATTGGTTTTACTAGGCCAGTCCATATGTTAATATATCACACTGTACCTCATAAATTCATACAATTATTTTACTACAAAAAAATCAATATTTTTAATAAAAAAAAACAAAACTCTACATTTCAAAGCTAGGGAGATGGCGCAGCAGCTAAGGATGGTCATAGCTCTCACACAGAAGACCTAAGGAGGTTTCCCAACACCTAAATCGGGATACCCACAAGCCTGTCACTCCAGCCCCAGGGATATCTGATGGCTCTGACCTCCTCAGCCATCTGACTTCATGTGCACGTTCTCACACTAAGACAAACACATGCACATACACATAATTAAGAAGCAATAAAAATATCCAGGCAGTGTTAGTGCACACCTTTAATCCCAATACTCGGAAGGCAGAGGCAGGCAGATCTCTTAGTTTAAGACCATCCTGGTCTACAGAGTGAGTTCCAGGATAGCCAGGGCTTCACAGAGAAACCCTGACTTGAAAATAAAAACAGTGCAGAGACGAGCGGATTTCTGAGTGAGGCCAGCCTGATCTACAAAGTGAGTTCCAGGACAGCTGGGGCTATACAGAGAAACCCTGTCTCAATAATAATAATAACAATTATAATTATTATTAATTATTGTTATTATTATTTTTAATGCACATGTAAAGATTAGTATAAAATAATTATACACTATATATACATTTGATATGTGGTTCTTTGAATGTCTATTTTTTTCTGCATCTAGTATGACTATTTTTACTAAGATCAGATTTTCTTTCAACTTTAATATATAATAAACTAACCATATATACATTTCCCATGCTGCTAAGCAAAGCTTCTGAGAGAGAGAGAGAGAGAGAGAGAGAGAGAGAGAGAGAGAGAGAGAGAACAAGAAACAATAAAGGAACTGGTTCTTTAGAAATCTGCAACTGTAACATCAACCTTAAAAGTGAGTCTCCTCTTGGGACTGGAGAGACGGCTGGCTCAGCAGCTAAGAGCACTTAGTGTTTTTACAAGGGACCCTAGTTCAGATCCCTGCATCCATCCATGTGGGTGGCTCACAGTTGTCTGTAATTCCAGTTCCAGAGGATCCTATGCCTCTTCTGACACTCAGACAAGTATACACTGGTGTGTGTGTGGGCACACAGACACACACACAGACACACAGACACACTAGACATAAATAAACAAATACACATTTTTAAAGGAAAACTCTTTTTGAAAACGAATCTCAGTGAGCCACTGTCCCAGAGCCTTCTGAACCAGGCTGTTAGTCCAGTGACATGTGGCTAGTGTGGACATTTTGAGCCTTTCCTGTTGCTTGCAATGAACTAGAAATTCATTTCTGATTTGTTGACTTCAAATTTTCAAATTAAGAAAATTCTATTAGGCTTTTCACTATTCCCTAATTCTGGTCTCATCTGCAGACACCCACTACCCACAAGAGCTGCCGCATCCTAACTCAGATCCTATATCAAACGTAAGAAGGGACCTGCCAGTCCTCTTCCTGTCTTACTTCAAAAGCAAATCTCAGGGCAGCCACTGGGTTGAGTCTATACTTAAGTCATGAAATCAGCTAATATCCTACCACAGTTTTGTCTCGGAGTTTACATGACTTCCCAGTGTCACTCAGCTGAGTGAACAGAAGGCTGTGGCCAGAAGAGCTCTGCTCCAGTCCCACATCAGTAACGTGTGTGTGTGTGTGTGTGTGTGTGTGTGTGTGTGTGTGTGTGTCTGTCTGTCTGTCTGTCTGTCTGTCTGTAAAACAAGCACAGATAATGGTATGGTATTCTTCCCTAAATGGAAAACAGGGGTCAGAGCTCTCAAATACCATTCATCACCCTGGGATACATGTTCTCCCTGTGTATTTTGAGTGAACAAGAAGCTGTAGATCATACACTAAAGCTATTTTTCGAATAAGGGGTAAGACCAACACCAGCAGCCCAGAGACTCATGAGCTAAAAATAGATCGTGCCTCTGCTTATCTCAGAAATACTTCATATGCATTTTCTTAACTTGAGAAGTCAAGCTGAATTTGATTAAGCACATGTCTACACATCCCACAAGCCCACCCTTACTACAGAAGAGCATAGAAACTGGAAAAAAAAAAAGTCACATACTTCATGGTATGAGTCAACTTCTTTCCAAATGACACTTCCTTTGAAATGGCATAAATCTGGAATTTGCTTTTTTGAATAGTGCTTCTTTTTAATTTTTGATTTTGATTGTGATGTAATGGCTCAAATCTACATTTCAAAGCTCATGAAACTGAGTTTGCCACCAGCCCTGAGCGTGACATCTCCTTTTATGAACCCAAATAAAGAATAGTGTGCTGGATTATTAGAGAGGCTTTTGTTCTTTTCCTCAAATATTTGCATGAATTATTCAGCTTTTGTGTGGCTGGAGCTTTGAAATATTCAAATTCCTTGAACTACTTCATTATTTAAGATTTCTATTTTTTTCCCCGCGGCAGTGTAGACTCGGCGTGGACATCACTCCCCGTAAGTGCCTACACTGAGCTGAGTCACCTCACTCATGTGACAGAGGAGATACAGAAAGCAGCTTCTCTCAGAGGTTTGTCCCCAGCAAGGATAGGAAACCATGAAACCACAGAGTGCTTCTAAACCACAAGGTACAGCTGTCAAAGAAAAAAAGAAACATCTTCCAGGATGCCCTGAAGGACCTTGAGACATGAAATCACTCAGCACAGGCTGACCTCGAACTCACTATGTAGCCAAGGATGACAGCACTGGGAATCCGTGCTAGGCAGCCAAGCATTCTGCAAGCTCAGCTGTCTCCAGTCCCCATTGAGAGGAGCTGGCATCTCAGATGAACCCTGAAAGACCAGGTGGGGTATCCCAAGTAGGAGGACAGTGAAATAAGGATCTAAAATCTCAATTTGTTAAGCCAGGCAGTGGCGGGGCATGCCTTTAATCCCAGCACTCTGGAGGCAGAGGGCCGGCAGATCTCTGAGTTTGAGGTGAACCTGGTCTACAGAGCAACCAGGACTACACAAAGACCTGTCTCAGAAAACAAAACAAAACAAACAAAAACCCCTCAACTTCTTTATTCTCTAATGTTCCTGTCTGCATCTTTGAAATCCCATTAGGAGACTTTTCTAGCTGGAGAAATAGGTTCCCTGGTCTTCTCTTTGATTCTGCCTCCCCACCTGACAAACACTTGGAACAATTCCAGGAGCCTCTTTCTTAGAGCTGCCCCTCATTGTGAGGTGAGGAGGAATTCCCCGGGCTGTCACAGGCAGTCGTCACAAGCAGCCTCCCTCAGAGCCTCCACCTCTGATACTTCTGTCCTACTTGATGAAAGATGCTGTCTGAAGCTGGGCGTGGTGGCACATGCCTTTAATCCCGGCACTTGGGAGGCAAAGGCAGGTGAATTTCTGAGTTCGAGGCCAGCCTGGTCTACAGAGTTCCAGAACAGCCAGGGCTACACAGAGAAACAGTCTCAAAAAACAAACAAACAAACAAACAAACAAACAATGCTGTCTAAAGATAAAAAGGCAGGGATGAGGAGATGACTTAGCAGTAAGGTGCCTGCTGCTCTTGCAGAGGACCGGATTAGTTCCCAGTACCTGCATCTCAGTTCCTAGTACCCACATCAGGAGGCTCCACCAGCATATCTCTCTGTCTCTCTCTGTCTGTCTCTCTCTCTGTCTCTCTCTGTCTCTCTCTCTCTCTCTCTCTCTCTCTCTCTGTGTGTGTGTGTGTGTGTGTGTGTGTGTGTGTGTGTGTGTGTGTAGGTAGGTAGGAGTGAGAGGACCCAAATCACAAACTTCAAATGCTAGCCATATTTAACATGTCTTGCTTCTCTGGGAGCACATTGAAATGGTCCAAAAGAAAAACAGATTGAAGTAAGTGTGTGTGTGTGTGTGTGTGTGTGTGTGTGTGTGTGTGTGTAGAGTACAATGACATAAAAGGAAACAGAGAAAGGGTGTCAATATGCTGGGACATCACCTGGCCCTGGGAAAGCAAGAGGCCCTGAGGACGGTTATGGTTTTGAGCCCTAGACTGTGAGAAAGAGGACATCTGTGATAGAATTGAAAAGGTTCAAAGGGGAAGGAATCTGGTAGCACAGAATGAGCGGAATGTACCACAAGCAGATCTGTTGCTTTTTGACTCCTCAGAGAAAACATCCCGGGAATGGGGGATTTGCCTTCGAGATTACTGAAGATATGAAAATACTTAATTCAGTGAAGGAGAGGGTCAACCCCGACAGACAGCAAAGGATTTGGCATGCAAAAGGAAGGAGAGAGGAAGCAAAAGCCAGAAGAGGTCATGAACCAGGGGTAGTGGAACATTGTGTCAGCCAAAGGACAAAGGTAAACGCAGGAGCAGTCTATACCACTGGGTGCTGTTTCGGCAGAAAGGGGGACATGGGGACCCAAGTGGCATGTGAGAGCTGAGCTACCAAAGTGATAATGTCAGAGAGAGCGGCGACCAGGGAAGAGCTGAAGGGCCAAGAGTGCGGAAGTAAATGAGTGGCCTACCAGCCAACATGTACTTCCAGGACCACTGTGATCCAAAACAATGGTGGCGACAGATGAAGTGCAAAATGGGAAGCCAAGTCAGGCCTGTTCACACTCCAAAATATCTCTGCAGCCCAGAAACAGAGCAGAAAAAATATGCTAAGTAGGCTGAAGAGATAGACCTGCTGCATCGTGCCAGAAGTAAACAGAGGCTCTGGAGCCTGGGCTCACCAAGGTAGGAAGGAGGCTTTCATCTCCACTCACACTAGGACGGCATAGGTAAGAGGAGTGCTTTAAGTTTGAGGCAAGCCTGCTCCACATAGGGAATTCCAGAACAGCCAGGAATAGAGAGAGAGGCCTGCTCTCAAAAACCAACAGTCAAAAGAGAGCCAAAATAGAAGTAACCACATGAACAGTTCATACCAGGCTAAGGTAACGCTGGACTGTTTGAAAGGCTCGCCTTTAAAATGAATCTGGTTAAGAGTTTCAAAGCAGGGGCTAGAAAGATGGCTCCAGGGAAGAGCACTTGCTGCTCTTGCAGAGGACCTGGGTTCAATTCCCAGAGCCTATATGGCGCTCACAATGTTCTGCAACTCCAGTTCTAGGGGATCCATGCCCTCTCTGACTTCCAATGCTCTTATACATATATATACATTTAGGTACACACACACACACACACACACACACACACACACACACACACACGCACGCATGCACGCATGCACACACACATAAAGTATAAATTAATAAATAAATATTTCTTTAAAAATAATTCCAAAGTTAAGCAGAAGAATAACAGCCATAAAACATGAAGAGCAATCTATGATACATGACTATAATAATATAATATAATATAATAATAATATAATCATATATCTACTCAGGAGATAGAGGCAGAAGAATAGTGAACAATCTATGGTACATGACTATAATCCTAGCACTCAGGAGGTAGAGGCAGGAGAATAGTGAACAATCTATGGTACATGACTATAATCCTAGCACTCAGGAGGTAAAGACAGGAGAATAGTGAGTTCAAGACATGCTGGGCTATGTAGCAAGATCCTGCTATAGTGTTTTAAGAAAAAACATTTAAAACTAATTTCAAAAAGTTAACTGAAGTCCAAAAATTCAGAAACAAGACCATTAGTAATGATTATGTAGAAAGAAAGAAAGAAAGAAAGAAAGAAAGAAAGAAAGAAAGAAAGAAAGAAAGAAAGAAATTGAAAATCCAGGAAATTAAAAACAGTCATTGACATTTTGGAAGAAAAAAAAAGACAAAGAGAGAACAATCAGGGAACAAAGACTAAAGGGAATGCACACGCATGCACGCGTGCTCACACAGACACGTACACATAGATAAATACCAAAGATGAAGAGGGAAGAGGGGAGAACAAAGAAGAGGAAATAAAATGCAAAATAGCAGTAAGTCAAAGAAAAAATTCTGATAATAGTTCCTGTCAATAGACATTAGGCCCAAGTGAATTTTATTAAAGTTTCAATTAAGAGATAATAGAAATTATATAGAAACTATTTGTAAAACTGAGGGGAAAAAAGGAAGCATCATACGGCTCATTAGGACGCTAACACAACCCCCGTACGTAAAACAAATGACAGTGAGAAATGAAATTATGGAGCACACTCAAGGACGGAACTAAAAGGTTCTAAATGAAATCACTAAGAAATTAAATTCAGAAATGAATTTTAAAATATCATAACACTTGATAACTAGACAGCCTTTTACCCCGAGAATTCAAGAAATATGTCTTATCCTGGATGGTGAGGGTGTACGCCATTAATCTCAGCATTTAAGAGGTAGAGACAAGCAGATCTCTCTGAGTTTGTGGTCAGCCTGGACTTCAGAGTCCAGATTCTGTTTCAAAAGTTAGAGTGCTTTGATATGAAAAAAAGATATTGAATACATATAGAAAAACAAAACCAACCCTCAATAGAATAAAAAAGGCATCCTAGTTAATTGTGCATGTGTCTCGTTCATCCTTTGCCTCGTCATGTCTATTCTTCCAAGGCTACCATAGACATTCTCTGAGAAGCTAATTGCACACTCATAGGAGAATCTCAAGTAGAAAGGCCTAGGCTTTCCCAGAAACAAGCATAAATAGCAAAGATGTGTACAAATCCCCACTGTTCTCAGTAGTCTACAAGATCCTCTGGGTTTCCACATCGTTGCCAGCATCTTTTAGACTTTTTCCTCTCAAAGAAATGAAAATAAATGTAGGTGTGAACACTTCTAATATTTACTGAGACCCTGCAATGGGTCAAGCACAAGAGAAGTCAGAAACAATGGCAGAAGGGTGATGAGCCATAGTAAAACATTAATGCAAAATACAAAAAGCAAAGGAAGCAAGGAAATGTCATTTTTCATACACTGGACTGGCAATAAATAAGAAAAATTGTTATCAAGTGTTGACAAGGTTTGGGACAACAGGTGACAGCTTTGGTTTTTACTAGAAGTGACTTAGAAAGTCACAGGAGGAGTTGCTTGTTAATTTGTTGTTTGTTTGTGCCTTTATTTTAATTTTTGTAATGGCGGGGATGGAACCCAAGGCTTCATGCATGCTAGGCAAGCATTCTACCACTGTATTCCTCGCCCCAAGAGAGGATTCCATTCAAACTGGGATGGTTTGACCACTGTTTAAAGATGATCCCTTCTATATGCTGTGCTGAGAACTGACTGTAAAGAAGTAGTGAGACGATGTAGGAGGCGACTGTAGTGATATACAAAACACGATGGTGTCTTGGGTCACCATAGAAACACGTCATTTAAATCTTTTACATTTACCCCAAGTTGCTGGTGGGTCAGGCTAGTGATGTTAAGGTGAGAAAAGACTGGAAACAGTACTGGAAATGTAAAATTTGCTTTAAAAAAAGTTTAGTAAGCTTTACTGCATTAAAACTTTGGATCGAGTCAACAGAAGAAACTGTGAGATTCCATTTCCAGAGATAGAATGGGTCAAAGCATTCTGATCTAAATAGCAAAGAACTTACCCTTACACAGTCCCAAGAAAATGGCAAACTAAGCAGAGAACTCAGCAAGGAACACAAATAAGCAATTCACAAAAGGGAAAATCTGATGGCTAGTCAGAATCAGGACAACTGGTCAACCTTGCTAGTCAGCATCAGGACAACTGGTCAACCTTGCCAGGCACTGTTGGGGGGAAATATGAAATAAACAAGGAGATACTATTTTTCATACACTGAATTGACAATAAATAAGAAAGATTGATATCAAGTGTTAACAAGGGTTTGGGACAACAGGTGCTACCAGGAATATAAAGTGGCTGAACTTACTGACAAATAAATTGTACAGAAGTTCCTTCCCTCTTTACATGTCTCTATCTCTTGACTTAACAACCCTGCACCTTGGTATCCACATTAGAGAGAGAGAGAGAGAGAGAGAGAGAGAGAGTCTCTTAAAAAGCAAAAGGGAAGTACATACAAGATCATTTACTCTAGTACCACCTGCAGTCAGAGAAATAGCAATGCAACCTAAACAATCACCGACAGAGGGACAGATACATAATCCATGGTGCATCTAAGTTATATAAAAATATGCAGTGGTTAAAAAGAAACAGAACATAATAACAGAAAAATCTTCAAGACATGTGGATAGATTTTTCCCCCTTTTTAAAAAGTAAGTTCAATTGATAGACTGCTCGCCTAGCCTACAGGAAACACTGGGGTCTCCCCACCACCTCCATAACACACACACACACACACACACACACACACACACACACACACCTATACCTATTCCTTTCCACATTGAATAAAAGTGGGCATAGTGGACACATTAGTAACTCCAACACTTAGGAGTTGAATGGAGCATCAGAAATTATAGGTATTAGCTACATAGTGAGTTTGAGGCCAGCCTAGGATTCATGAGATCTCCCTCTCAAAGCAAGCTGAAGAACAATCTCCACTATGATACAACTTGGGTCAAAGCAAAGCAAAACAAACATCCTCAGACACACATGTAAACACATATGCATGCTGCTAGGTAAATACAGGTAACTAATGCAGATGCATAGGTATATGAAAAGAAGAAAAAAACACCCTGGAGGTTGAAGTCAGTGGTTGCTCGTAAAGAAGAGGATGATTGGGAGTAGGCAGAGGGACAGAGAGAAAAGCAGTTTCCTTTTCAAGTTCCCTTAGTCTCTCAGTGTAGATCCCATTACTTTATGAGAGAAAGACCTTGGGCTTGCAAAGTCCTGGTCTGTGTGAGACATCTGCACCCCTGCTTTGCATTCCAGACAAGCTGCATTCCTGAGAGGCCTGTGACTCAGCTGAGCGTGCCCTAGGCCAGGCCAGGGTACAGCGAGTGGACTCGGTGCTCTACTCTGGGTTGAACACCCCCTCGGACTGACTGGGAACCAATCTGTTTCACTTCCTTCTTCACATCCAGTTCGGTTGTCGGGGCAGTTACGTCCCAATGGAGCAGAAAGACGAGTACAAGCGCATATAGTTTGCCTCCTCCCATCTGTGTAGGTGACTTTGGTAACCAGCCAAGCCAGTCTCAGCAGTTGGTAGGTGGAGATATCCAAGGAGATGTTCGCTTCGAAAGGGTAAGCTGGGGATACATACCATTGCTAGACATCTTTGGCATAGTGAAGCATCCCCTGTCTATCTGGTAGACTCCATACAGTTCTTTCTTGTAGGCGGTGTAATCAAAAAGAGCAGTTAAAATGGTCCTATGGTTCTTTACCATTAGTTAAAGCCCTGGAGAGGTGAGCCACAGGCCACAAAGAAGCTGGGGAGACAGACCCAGATACCATGAACAAACTTACACCTTAGTGGCATTCTAATAGGACAAGCCAAAATGTGTAAAATAGCTGTATAATTATAAAGCTTGAGGATGGCTGACCATGCCACAGGACTCCCAAAACAACACATTCTTCCATTCTTTCACCCTTCCTGCTCCAACACAATCTAAAACAATCCCATAACAGTTCTAAGCTGGAGGGACATCCTGGTAAAATAAAAGTAAAATCAAAAACGCACAGCTGTTTTAGTGATCTTTCTCTGACGTTGACAAGGAATAAGGGCTGTTTTAAGTTATATTTCATTTTCTTTCATTCTTGCCTAGCTTGGCAGCCCTTCAGAACTTCAGATGGTTCCAAACACGGTTCAATAAAGATCGTTCCAGAGAAGTTTCATATTCCTAAGATTCCTTAAATTTCTCTCTCTCTAACTTAGGAAATGAGGTTGAAAGACGAGAAAGAGAAAAAAAATTAGCCCAGATTGTATCATTCTCTCTACGAGGTTCCCGATGAGTAAGCTGTGCCTCCTTTTCCAGTGAGAACAGAGAGTCCTGATGGGGAGGCGGGCAACCAGTCCTAACAGACAGTAATAGGACTGTATGTACTTCGAAGAAGCCCCAGCAGGTCCAAATGTTCCCTGAAAACTTCACAAGGGAGAGGGAGAAAGGAGAGAGAGAAATGTTTGCACACTACCCATCGAAACAGGCAGCAACTGTGGGCTGCATCCGTTCACCAAATATTTATCTCACCCCTGTACTACGATAGACTCTGTTGTGGATGCAGAAGACAGAGATGCAGAGACAGTGTGTGTGTGTGACCCACAACAAGCGTCTGGAGCAGGAACCTAACTTAGATCAAAGCTTAAAGAAGCCTAGCCCCAGGCTGCTTCCTCTTAGCTGGGTTTGCATTTTTCTTCTCCCTTTTTAGGCTCCCAGGTTCTCCCTTCTGTCCTTCTGTCTCCTGCATCCCTGCTTTATCCTATGCGTCACCTTCCCCTGTGTGCTCACGTGTCCCTTTGTAAACATCAAAGGGAAAGAAGCAGAGCCCAGGAAGCGGAGGGAAATGAGATCGTGACTCATCAGAGGATGTCCTCCTCTTAGACAGCTCTCTCCTCTCCACTGCAGCCAGTTTTTAACGTGGAGCCTAGGAATCTACACTCAGACCCTCGTGCTTTCTCCGCAAGCACCTTTCCTGCTGAGCCATGCTCTCAGCCCCGATGGGTATTTTTTTTTTTAATAACCATGTTTCATATGACATCCTATCCCTGCCACCACAGTCACTGCTCTGTTCCCACAGGCAATCCTGTGCATTCTGTCCAAACTTCACAGGCAGAAGACAAGCCCTCAAAAAAGATCTGCTCCCTTTCCAATCATCCCATCTTGAATTTGTGCCCTTACTGCTTCAACCTTCCCAATACTAGAATTATAGACATGTGGAATTATGGGTGATAAATTATCTTCCCCTGGTGAAATGAGCCAATTCAAGCCAGGTCTGAGTTTATAGACTTAGGTTCATTTGGAAGCAGCTCTCAGGCAAGTTTGATGTCTCAAGGAACAAGGCCAGGGAAGTTGCCATGAGGAGGGAGACAGAGGGGAGGGAGAAGAGAAAGAGATAAAGAGCATGTGCGAGGAGGCGGGGAATGGTGGAGAGCAGAGCAAGATCGAGAGAGCTTATAAGATATCTGGATTATATCGGGAAGAGCAGCTTCTGGGGAAGGGGAGACCCAGTTCGTTGGCTGGAAAGTTCAAGGCAGAGAACTGGTAGAAACTGAGGGACACTGGGAGAACCTGCTTTGGTATGTTAAATATTCACCTAGGCTGCATGTCCTGGATCTGAATACCAACAATAAGAACATCACTTTTCCCCCCTTTTCTCCTCCTCCTCCTCCTTCT
Organism: Mus minutoides; assembly: GCA_902729485.2. Lineage (NCBI taxonomy): Eukaryota > Metazoa > Chordata > Mammalia > Rodentia > Muridae > Mus > Mus minutoides. Next base: position 1,119,060 of record LR749873.1, on the reverse strand, counting down.
CCTCCTCCTCCTCCTCCTCCTTCTCCTCCTCTCTTTAAGACAGAGTCTCACTGTGTAATTCTAGCTGGCTAGCTGGCCTATAACTTCCTATATAAGCCAGGTTGGCCCAGAACTCACAGAAATTCACCTGCCTCTGGCTCCCAAGTACTGGGATTAAGGGTATGCACCACTATGCCTACTATTTAATTTTTATTTGTTAATTTTATGGGTGTGGTGTTTTGTACCTGTGTGTACTATGTGTGGGTCCAGTGCCTGTGGGGCCAGAAGAGGACATTAGAGCCCTTGGAACTGGAGTTAGAGAGAGTTGTGAACCCCAATCTGAATGCTGGGAATTGAACCTGGGTCCTCTGGAAGAACAACCAGTGCTCTTAACTACTGAGCCATCTCTCCAGCCCAATCATAATTTTCATTTTCACATTTTCCTTGCATTTTTGATGATTCTGTTTCTGCATCCTGGCTCTTTGCTATTTTCTGGAATCTCTCAAGATAAGACAAGCCATGCCGTTCTCAATAGACTCCTGCAATTCCTTCCCTGTCAGCCTTGTGGAACCTGGACACTGCCCCTCAGTGGGTACTGACAGTAGCATGACAGTGAGTGTCCCAGGACACACTCCCGAGTACCACATTTAACCTCGGGTCTGACCACAGACTAAACTCATATTTTCCCCTAACCTTCCTGTTTCTTTTATCTCAGTAAGTGGTACCACCATCCATTGAAATTACCCATGTATGAGACTAGGCTTCATAAGTGACTGTTTTCCTCATTTATAAGCAACATATTAATCCCCAGGGACCTAGTTCCTCATTACCATTCATTGTTATCCAGATGTTTCCTGCTTTGATGAGGCTGTGCAGGTGTGTGAAAAGCTGGCTACTCCCCCTATGTGGACGCACTCTATTTAAGGGAGGGTACAGAAACTCTGGTTCCAAATTAGCTCATACTGAGGTCAAGAGATTGGGATTTTTCTGTTCCCTCCTCTAACGAGTCACTGGGTCTTGGCATCCCTGGGACAATGAGCACAATTCGGAGCCACCGGGTGGCTCATTACTGAGCATATCTCCGCGTGATGCTTCCAGCAGCCAAGGGAATGAGGCATTTATGATGAAAGTTCCATGTGGTACCTTATCTTTTACCTCAGAGGCAGCTGTCTTGGACTTGAGGTACACAGCCCTTCATTTGGCTTTCACACAGTGACAGTGATAAGCCATGTGTTGGTATTCTGTCTGGACTCCACCCCCACAGTTACCTGGCAACAGCCATGTAGGTCTGGCCCGCTATAAAAGGGGCTGCTTGTCCCATCCTCTCTCTCTTATTCCTGTTTCTCTCCCTTGCCTCTATCTCCCTTGCTCCTCATTCCCTTCCCCCCTCTCTCCAAGATGTCATGGCCTGCCTCTACTTCTCTACTGTCTCCTTCTCTCTGCCTTTCTCTGCCTCTAAGTACTCTCTTAACTCCCCTCCCCATGCCCTGAATAAACTCTATTCTATACTGTACCGTAGTGCAACTGGTCCACTAAGGGGAAGGGATGCCTTGTCATGGATGGGCCTACTGAGGCACCCCTTTCCGCCCATACCTCACCACACCCCCATAGAACATATTTCTATATTTCTGTATCTTTTTATAATCATCACACAGTGTATTTCAGAGTCCATCTGCCAATCCTTTGTATAGATCCAGGTTGGGACAAGGGGTACATTTCAAACTTAGACATTTCTCAGTATCAATTCTACAGGTCTACAAGACCAGGACAGTCTTGCTCCTTTCCTATTTTCCATCTGGGCATCTCTCTTCACTATTACCTGTCTTGGTCAGACTTTTCATCACTGTGACAAACTCTGCAAAGAAACAGTCTAACGAGAAGAGACTTTATTTTGGTGTATGGTTTCAAAGGTTTCCGTCTATGCTCAGTTCCGACGCTGAACATCATGGCAAGCCTGTGTGTTGTAGTAAAGCTGTTCACCTCTTGGTACCCAAAGGGGCAGAGACAAATAAAACACATACCCCTTCAACACAAGACCCAGTGGCATACTTTAGCTGGATCCTACGTCCACAGCTTCCACTATTTGCCAGTAACACTATCAAATTATTAATCTAACAAGAGAATAATGTATTGATTAATCCAGAGCTCTGATGGTCCGATAACCTCTCAGTGACTGGATTCACTAGGTGAGGGCCAAACCTTCAACACAAGAGTCTTTTGGAGGACACTTCACATCCCCCAAAAAAGTATGACAGTGGTGGTTTGAATATGCTTGGCCCATGGGACGTGGCACTATTAAGAGGTGTGGCCTTGTTAGAATAGATGTGGCCTTGTTGGAGGAAGTGTGTCACTGTGTAGGTGGGCTTTGAGTGCTTGAGCTCTGCCTACTGCAAAAGAGATCTCCTCCTGGCTATCTTTGGATCAAGATGTAGAACTCTCGGCTCCTCCAGCACCATGCCTGCCTGGATACTGCCATGCTTCCTGCCATGATGATAATGAAACTGTAAGCCAGCAGCAGTTAAATGTTGTCCTTTATAAGAGTTGCCTTGGTCATGGTATTTCTTCACAGCAATGAAACCCTACCTAGATCAATAGTCCTCTGTAGTGCTTTTTGTCCATCGTGTGTGAAGGGAGCTTTTCAAACCACAAAGATACTCATTTCACTGTGAGTCATTGGTTTTCTATTAACCTCAGACACTGGGGCCCATTCTATTTAACCTGTCTAAATATGCGAGTGGGATGTGGTTTGGACTTGCCTATCGAGTCTGATTCTCTTATCTCCTCTCCTGCACCTCTCTACTTGATGTATTAGAAAGACATAATTATTGAAATCTTCATTACCAACCAAATAGATACTTGACTGTATTTTTAAGTATTTTCTCAGATCAGAATTTATTGAACTTGTTTATCTCCAATAACTTGATTATGAGCATTTTGAGAGCAAGGCAATTTCATATCCTTAAAACAAGCATTCAACACATATTAAATGAATGCACAAGGATTTCTAGAAAGATTCAATGCACCATGACATGTGCTTACTTAGAAGTGGTGGCCGCCAAATGGGACACTTTCCAATGTTATTATTAAAGGGAAACAAAATAAGGTCATCTTTTTTGACCTGAAAATCAGCAGAGTTGCTAGTACTTGAAGGGGCATGTATCTGTCTGGTGCAAGGCAAAATAATAAATTGCAACTCCCAGAGAGGGATCTTGGTAACATGGGATTAAAAATTCAAGATGCTTGGGGCTGGAGCAATGGCTCAGCAGCTAAAAGAATGTTCTTCTCTTAAAGAAGACCTGAGTTGCACTCCTGGCACCCACGTGAGTCAGCTTACAACTGCCTGCTACTCCGGTTACAGGAGCTTCTCTTCTGGCATCTACACACACACATACACACACACACTTTTTCAAAAAGTTTTTGAAGATGGGGTACTTTGTGTGGCCCTGGCTGTCCTGGAACTTATCTATAGACTAAGCTGGCCTCAAACTTACAGTGATCCACCTGTCTCTGCCTCCCAAGTGCTGGGATTAAAGGCATGCGCCACCACTACGTGCCCCTCACACACAAAGACACACATACTTTTTTAAACATTTTATTTTATTATTTTACCTTATATGTGAAAGTATTTTGGCTGTATGTATGTCTGAGAAGCATGCTGTGTGCTTGATGCTCAATAAGCCCTGCAGAGGGGATCAGATGCTGGAACTGGAGTTACAGATGGTTATACAGATGGTGTGTAGGTGCTGGGAATCACATTCAGGACCTCTGGAAGAGCAGCTAGTGCTCTTAATTGCCAAGGTGCCTCTCCAGCTCCCCACATACAAGAAGAAGAAGAAGAAGAAGAAGAAGAAGAAGAAGAAGAAGAAGAAGAAGAGGAAGAGGAAGAGGAAGAGGAAGAGGAAGAGGAAGAGGAAGAGGAAGAGGAAGAGGAAGAGGAGGAAGAGGAAGAGGAAGAAGAGGAAGAAGAGGAAGAAGAGGAAGAAGAGGAAGAAGAGGAAGAAGAGGAAGAAGAGGAAGAAGAGGAAGAAGAGGAAGAAGAGGAAGAAGAGGAAGAAGAGGAAGAAGAGGAAGAAGGGGAAGAAGGGGAAGAAGAGGGGGAAGGGGAAGAAGAGGAAGAAGAGGAAGAAGAGGAAGAAGAGGAAGAAGAGGAAGAAGAGGAAGAAGAGGAAGAAGAAGGNGGAAGAAGAAGAAGAAGAAGAAGAAGAAGAAGAAGAAGAAGAAGAAGAAGAAGAAGAAGAAGAATCAGCCATGTACATGAATAATTGTGCATTTAAAAATATTCTTATTCATAGTTGTTTTTTTTTTAACTGTCTATGCTTCTGAATCTTGGAATAGTTCTTGAATGTAAGAAGAAGGCTAGTCATGTTCTATTTATCAAAAAGTTGCTATATTAAAATTATGTATGACTATGTGACAGGAAAGTAGAAGTGAACGTGCCCGGAGAACACGGAATTGACTAGCAGGAAGTGTGACCTGCCCGGAGAACACGGAATTGACTAGCGGGAAGTGTGACCTGCCCGGAGAACACGGAATTGACTAGCGGGAAGTGTGACCTGCCCGGAGAACATGGAATTGACTAGCGGGAAGCGTGACATAGGGTAGAGAGAGACAGGAGAACATGCTCAATTTACACATGTGCACAAACATTTCAATAAAATTAAAGAATTGGGGAAACGCTATCAGGTTCCATGGCGCTATCTTGGTCTGCTCTTTATCCCCTTCTGCTCACAGCGCCAGCCTCTCCTCAACTCCAGTTGGATCAGAAACAAAGCTCCTCTAGTAATTTGAATCTGGATTGGAGGCTCAAAGGAACAGGAGGTGTTTAAATCTCCTTACCAGGAAGAACAATATAGAGATTCGGTTAAAGAACGTTTATTGCTAAGACCTCTGCCACCATCTTAGCTCCTCCTCCTCCTCCTCCTCCTTAGTCATACTGTCCCTCCTTAAACTCTGTGAGCTATGGCTGCATGGCTCCATCAGTAACTTTTATTTAAGCTAGTGCCTGTTGCATGCAGAAAAAAACCCTAGTCAATCCAAATACTAACAAAAGGAAACGAATGTTCAGAGTAGGGGATACCCCGTCCTACCTGCCCAAACAACACATTCACCACTCAAGCACGTTATACATTTACTCATAGTACCTACTAGCTTGTTTTTCTGTGGTTAGAATCATGATATACATATCCTCTTCCAGTCGTTTTTTTCTACCTTACATTATACCTGTAGAAGTGTTTTGTACTTTGATAAGGCCTTCTACGCATCGCTGTAATACATACCATTGTCTGGTATTGGTATATTGTAATTTATGAAATCTTAGTCCAATGGCTGAGTATTTGGGCTGATCTTAGAGCTTTATTAGCAGACGCGGTGTTCAAAATGAGCACATTCACAAAAAGCAGTGCACTCTTATTGAGTTGTTCCTTTCTGCATGATAAATTCACAAAATTGAAAAATGGATGTGTTATAACAATATGCTTTCTCCTTTCATGAGTTCAGTGTGCTGTATTGTAATCTGAGAAGTGCTTTTGTGCTACGAGAAGTTTTCTTTTGTGGATTTGGGTTTCCATTTATATGATATTAATAGGTATGGCAATTTTAGATTAATAGAATCTACTTGGTTATAAGCTGGGTCTTTGTGTTGTGACTATTATATAATTATTAGCATGATTACTTTTTTTTAAAATAAGCTTTTGTTGAACATAACAACAACAACAAAAAAGACAGCAATGGTATATCAATGAATTTTCACAAAGGAAACAATGAAAAAAAGTCACAATGGTATATCAATGAATTTTCACAAAGGAAACACTCCCCTGTAAACACTACAAAGCTCAAGAAAGACCCTCGAAGGTTCCTCCTGGTTATTATATTCCGCCAGGTAACCACAGTCCTGACATATCGCTGCAATGTGATGATTTGTGTTTTTAAACTTTAAACAGATACATCAGCTGATAGAAGGTGACTTAGTGAGTAAAAAGCACACGTGACAAAGCCTAAGGACCTGAGTTCAATCCCCAGAGCCGACGTGAGGAGAAAATTCCACAAACACGTCCTCTGCACCTCCATTAATTAATTAATTAATTAATTAATTAATTAACTGAAACAAATTCATCCTTTTGTGTGTGGGTTCATCATCCATATTATGGTTAAGAAATCCTGATGGAACAGTAGCTCATCCATTTTTACTTCTGGAGAGAATAGCATGGGACAGGCTTATGGTAATTCATGTATCCGTTCTACTACTGATGGACACAAGGGCTCCTTCCCAATGTTGGCTTCTATGAACCCGCCTGTGATTGCTCAGTGATCACTATGGACAGGTCCCACTTTCCTAGTTATCATCCCCCCTGTGAGTGGTCATCTCTTGGGTGTTATAGCACCTAGGCCAAGGAACCGCTTCAATAAAACATCTCAAAGATCCATTAGGGAACTTTCCAGGGACTAAATGGTAATGATTTTCAAAATTTATTTATGAATTTATTACTGTGCATGTATAAAGTGTGTTTTTATGAGTGTGGGTATGGACACGGGCCTGACATGAGCATGTAGAGATTTCAGAGAACATATGTTCTTCTAAAATAATAAGTGCGCGTGCGTGCATGCATGCATGCGTGTGCGCACGCGCGCGCACATACCAGCGGAGTGTTACATCCCCTGGAGCTGGAGTTACAGATAGTTGTGAGCCTCCTGACATGGATGCTAGAGATGAACTCAAGTCCTCTAAAAAGAACAGTAAGTGTTCTTTTCTGCTAAGCCATCCCTGCGGCCCCAAGAGGGCAGCTTCCAAGAATCAGTAGATTCTGGAGCTTAAACATAGGCTTGCATAGCATCGCACCCTGAGCCACCTTGTTAGCACAGGCAATTTTGACCTAAACCAAAGCAATCATTGATTTTGCTGAAAATAACTGCACTTATTTGTAAAGTTGTCTCCAATTTTATTTTTTGTTTTTTTTTGTTTTGTTTGTTTGTTTGTTTTTGAGACAGGGTTTCTCTGTATAGCCCTGGCTGTCCTGGAACTCACTCTGTAGACCAGGCTGGCCTCGAACTCAGAAATTTGCCTGCCTCTGCCTCCCGAGTGCTGGGATTAATGGTGTGCACCACCACGCCCCGCTCTTATTTTTATTTTATTTTTTAATTACTTATTTTGTATGTATTGGGGTTGTCAAAAACACCCATGTGTGGAATTCTATAAAGACAATTTATAGAAAGCGGTTCTCTATAAAGGCTCCAGGATCAAACTCAGGTTGTCACACATGGAAGCAAGGGCCTCTGTCTTGGTTATTTTTCTACTGCTGCAATGAGACCTCCTGATCCAGGCCACTCACCAAACAGCTTATTTTGCACTTATAGCTTTAGAGGGTTAGAGTCCTTGTCGACAGAGAGGAGACAGAAGGTGAGAGGTGGCTGGAAAGCTTGAAGATGCAGGGCAAGCTGGGCGCACAGCTCACGCATGGGTGAAGTGGGGCGCACAGCTCGTGCATGGGTGAAGCTGGGCGTATAGCTTGTGCATGGGTGAAGCTAGCCGCATCTTTAATTCCCGGCAGCCTTTAGTTTAAAAAGAAGCAAAGAAAATTCTACACAGGTCTAGAATTCCAGAGCCTGGGGCTCATCTACACTTTTTAAATGAAACGTTTCAAGCTTTAAAAAAAGCACAGAGAATAATAAACTCTTTTGTTCTCTGCATATAGTTCTGTGAAATATTAACTTAACTGTTGCCGTATTTGCTTCAGGCCCACTTGTTAAACAGAGAAACATCAGGGACTTGGCTCTGCCCTGTGCATGCTCTATCGTGATCCTGGCTTCCTCGGCAGAGGTACCTAGTACCTACACGCAAAGATCTCCAGAGTGCCTGTTTAGAAATGCTTATCACATATGGAAATGAATAACTCAGCCTCGAATGCTAGCATCTGCGGCGTAGCTTCCACTACTCTCTGCTTCCTCTCAGCACTGTAGTTTTAGATGCGTGCATATTCAAGCCCAGGTTCTCACTCATTTATTTATTCATTTGTAGCACTGGGAACTGAACCTGGGGCTTAGGGTATGCTAACTTGTTTAAAGGAACTGGGATCACACAGTGTCCTCATTCAGCATGTTGATGGAACTTTACATTATTTGGGGCAGTTTTCTGTTGCAGATGAACATGCCCGTGCCTTCTTGGCATCCAAGGGAGACTTTCCTTGTAGGACCACGTGGAGTAGAACTACTAGATTCTAAGATTAGAGAATCTTAATAGACCTTGCTAAATTGTCTTCCAGCGTGACGATAGAAAGTTTTAAGAGCTCCCCAGTAGTGTATAAAACTTTCCGGGTCATCTTTGGAATCCTGATGAGTACACCAAAGGATTGGAGCTGTTGACATGCCTTGTAGTCTCGGAGAACTGGCTGTGCGTGGAGGTGATCTTCTGGGTTGGGTCGCACCATGAACAGTCCCGCTTGAGCTAATAGGAGACAACAGACCTCTGGAAAGAATTGAAGAAGAGCAAAGAAAGGATTGATGAGCAGAATGTGTGGGAACTAAAGCACTTTACTCGTTTTGGATTCCCAAGTATGTAATACAACAAAACTCCATAATCGTGGCTCAGCAAATGCTTAATTGACCAGGACTAATGGTAATTATGACCTGCTTTTAGCTTTCACTTTTTTAAGCTTCAATATCCCCATCTGTAAACCATGGATTATAATAATTTATGAAATCATTATAAAGCTAAAATGAGATTAAAAAAATGTGTAAGCATTTATAACCGTTAACCAGCTATGCAAAGTCAGCTGTAGAAGAAAGATGCTTCCATGCTATGACTTCTTAGGCACAACTGGATAGCATTTTGGTGCCTCAGAAGAACTGCCTGGCTTCTCAATGCCATCCTTCCTGTGACTCCAATAAATTCTGGGATCCATCTTAATCTTAGACTCTTAGTATTATGGTGCTTGTTCAAGTGAAAAAAAAAAGTTCAACATAGGCTTGGGTACTCAAACACTTGTCCCCAATTGGTGGCACTTTTTGGGAAGGTTTAGGAGGTGGGGTCCTTCTTGTAGAAGTCCGTCACTGGGGGCAGCCTCTGCGAACGTCCCGTCATTTGTCCCCATCATTCTCTCTGCTTTGTGCCTGTGGTTAAGGATGTGAACTCTCAGCCTTCTATCCCTGCTGCCATGTCGCCCCTTTCTGCCATGTTCCCATGACATAATGGATTCTTCTACTTCTGGAGCCATAAGTCAAAATAAGCTCTTTGTTCCATAAGTTGCTTTTGGCCGTGGCATTATAGTAAGAAAGGGAACCAACTCATATAGAAAGCGGTACCAAAAAATGAGCTTCTGTGGTAAAGAACATGACTGTGTTGCTTTTTGGAAGAATGTGGAAGACTTTAGAACTTTGGACCAGAAAGGTGGTTGAACATTGTAAATTGAGCTTAAGAGGCAGTCTTAAGTGTGAGCCTGAAAGATGCTACCACTGAGAGAAAAGAATACTGCAGAGGCCTGGCTCAACAGCTTCCAGAGGGAGGGAAAGATTTCACTAGTAACTGAGCTAGAGGCCATCTGAGCTTGAGGTCAACTGTGTGATTGTTTGGTAAAGAATGTGGTTGTCTTCTACTGTTGTACCTAACACTTGCCTGAGGCTAAGTTTCAAAGTACTGGATTTGTTTTATTTGGTGTAGCAAATTTCAAGACAGTATAATAGTGAATCTATGACAAGATTATTACTGAGTTCCATTGTGCTGGTCTTCAGTAAAATAGAGCAAGCAGTCAGTCAGTCAGAAATAAATACAACCTATATAGTTTGGAGAGATAAACAACACTAGTAATCTCAATGTCAAGGCCAAAGCTTGTGCAGGAAGAGAAGTCATAACCTTTAGAAGCCTGTGGACTGGAATAAAGGAAGAATGCCCTCAGGGTAAGACCCCACCCAGCTAAGCTACAGTCTTGTGAAAGGAAAAGATCTAGAAGTTTTCTGTTTCTGGGAAGTAAGAAAGCTGATAATGGTGAGGATCCGAGGGCTGGTGTCTATCATCCCAAACTCAATGGAACTTGGCAGTGTTGTCCATACGGTACCAATTGAGGCACAAGGGATCTAAGAGTTAAGAGTCAACGACTATTTCAGATTGCTGCTGAGTCAGGCAATATGTGGCCAGGGTGCCCCTGCATGAAGGGCATGCCTATCCCCTTACTGCCATGTTTCCCTGTCAAGATGGGCTTCTATCTCACTGGAACCGTAAGCCAAACTCTTTCTTCCATAAGTTAATTTTGGTTGTGATGTTTTATCATATCAGGAAAGAAAACTAATATAGCTGTGTATAAAGATACAGTTGTTAAAAGATAGGTATTCTTGGCAAAGCGTGGAGGCTCATGCCTTTAATCTCAGCACTCAGGGGGAAGGAGAGACAGGAAGATTTCTGAGTTTGAGGCCAGTCTGGTCTACAGAGCAAGTTCCATGATAGCCAGAGCTGCACAGAGAAACCCTGTGTCAGAAAAGAAGAAGAGGAGGAGGAAGAGGAAGAGGAGGAGGAAATGGAGGAGGAGGAAGAAGTGGGTGAGGAAGAGGAGGAGGAGAAAAGGGGAAAGGGTGTTCTTATCATTACTCTAAAAAATGTCAAAGAGGAAGCCATTTGTGGTATATGGGTGTGACAGGTTGAATAAGCATGGCCCCTATAGGCTCATAAATTGTAATGTTCACTCACCAGGTAGTGGAAATGTTTGAAAAGATGATAAGGACTAGAAGGTGTAGCCTTGTTGGAGCAGGTGTGGTCTTGTTGGAAGAAGTGTGTCATTGGGTTGGGCTTTGAGGTTTCAAAAGCCCATGCCAGGCCTGACCTCTCTGCCTGCTGCCTGAAGGGTAGGCTGTAACCCTCTCCTCTGCTTCTCCAGCACCATGTCTACCTGTGTGCCTCCATACTTCCCACTGTGACAATGGACTAGCCTCTGAAAGTAGAAGCAAGCTCCTAATTAAGTGCTTTCCTCTGTAAGAATGACCTTGGTCATGGGCTGGGGTGGGGTGGTGGTGGTCCTCTTCACAGCAGAAGAGCAGTGACTGTGATACAGGGCCCTAGGGAATTCCATTCTAATGTCTCCAGTCTCAAGCATAAGCACACTCAACCCCTGCAGTGTGCTTGCATCCAATTCTGAATTCTTACGTTTCCACTTCCTTGTTTTGCCTTAGTATTTTAAAGGTCAACTCGATTCCTACAAGGCCAGATCACTCCCTTCTCCTCCCATTTCTCTTCTTTGTTTAGAAGTCCACTATCCTTCTCTTAAATGCTCATGTTTTAAGAAATCTAGAAAACATTTGCCTGGGGATGGGGGTGGATTTATCCTTTAACAAGATCATCCCATAGCACATATTTTGGCTACAGGTTGGAGTGACAATTATCTTCCTTTTGTGTTAACATATTTTTTTTTCCTTTTTCACATTGCTATTGATTGAACTTAGGGGTTCGCCTATTTTCACCCTGAGCCTCGGAAGGCCCTCTCTATCTATCTCAATAACTCCTCACGTAAAAGCGGGTCTGCTCAGCACTGCTCTCTACGGCCAGACTCCACTCAGGACAAGCACCACCTCCACTCGTGTCACTCGGCTTTATCCTCTTATGTATTACGTGCAAAGCTGCCGCTCTCCGAGCCCTCCCAGGAGGCCCTCCCATGGCCTCAAATGTAACAGGCTTAAGGACAACTCACCTCACTTCTCTAGCTACCTTCCTCAAAAGACTTCCATCATTCCCATGGTTTGGAACTGCAGAAGCACATTCATTGGCCAGGTGGTGTTCTCGAAAGAGGATGGGAATGGGCCCAGAGAGAATAATTAGGGAGCCTGGCACAGAAGACAGAATTCATATGTGCAGACAGGGTATTTTGGGTCTATGTGAACTACTAACACAGAATGCTTTCCTTAGGTGAGAGGATCTATGAACCCTGGATATAGACTTCATGATATAACAGCATTATACTTGAAGGCATTACTTTATTATTATAATTAATCATTTACTTTGTTTACATTTCAAATGTTATCCCCTTTCCCGGTCTCCCCTCCATGAGCCCCCCTACCCCATCCCCATTCACTTTGCCTCTAAGACGGTGTCCCCTCAACCACCAACTCACTCCTGCCTCACCCTTCTAGCATCCCCCTTCTCTGGAGCATCACGCCTCCACAGGACCAAGCGCCTCCCCTCCCACTGATGCCAGATGAAGCAGCTCTCTGCTACATGTGTAGCGGGAGCCATGGACCAGCCTGTGGTCCAACTCTTTGGTTGGTGGTTTAGTCCACTTAAAGGTGTTACTAATTCACAGAAATGTTTTAGATATGGAGACAGACATAGGCTCCCTATATGCAAGATCATGCTTACAGCTAAGAAAGGCTATTGACACATTTTGAAGATTTATTTACATTTACTTTGAGCCAAGTTCTCACTATGGTGCCCTGCCTGGCCTAGAACTTGCTGTGTAGATCAAACTGGCTTGGAGCTCACAGAGATCCACCTGCTTCTGTTTCCTGAGTCCTGGGATTAAAGGCATGTGGCACTACACCCAGCTAATCCTTTTTCCTTGAAATTGTTTGTATGCCTCTCTCTCTCTCTCTCTCTCTCTCTCTCACTGTGTGTGTGTGTGTGTGTGTGTGTCTCTCTGTACACATGTGTACTTTTGTGTGTTTATAATGCAGTGTATATCTGCAGGAACCTGTGGAGATCAGAAAAGGTTAACCAATGCCCTGGAACTCAATTTTCAGGGGTTTGTGAGCTGCCATGTGGGTTCTGGAAACAGAACCTAGGTCCTCATTGAGACCGTGGAGCCATCTCTCCATCTGGACTGACACAGTTCACACAGGAGCTTATCCATTTGTAGACTAACACAAAGCAGCAGGGGTGTTCTCATGAGATTCCTTCCTTTCATTCCTAGTTACCATGAGAACACTTACTATACCATCCCAGGTTGAAACTGTTCTGATCATATCAGATCCTCCGTTGGGAAAGTTCATACTACCAGATGAGTCCTCATTGAACACAG
>LR749873.1:999866-1105595 GCA_902729485.2 Mus minutoides | reverse complement strand
AAGAAGGGGAAGAAGGGGAAGAAGGGGAAGAAGAGGGGGAAGGGGAAGAAGAGGAAGAAGAGGAAGAAGAGGAAGAAGAGGAAGAAGAGGAAGAAGAAGGGGAAGGGGAAGGGGAAGGGGAAGGGGAAGGGGAGGAAGAAAGGGAAGAAGAAGAAGAAGAAGAAGAAGAAGAAGAAGAAGAAGAAGAAGAAGAAGAAGAAGAAGAAGAAGAAGAAGAATCAGCCATGTACATGAATAATTGTGCATTTAAAAATATTCTTATTCATAGTTGTTTTTTTTTTAACTGTCTATGCTTCTGAATCTTGGAATAGTTCTTGAATGTAAGAAGAAGGCTAGTCATGTTCTATTTATCAAAAAGTTGCTATATTAAAATTATGTATGACTATGTGACAGGAAAGTAGAAGTGAACGTGCCCGGAGAACACGGAATTGACTAGTGGGAAGTGTGACCTGCCCGGAGAACACGGAATTGACTAGCGGGAAGTGTGACCTGCCCGGAGAACATGGAATTGACTAGCGGGAAGCGTGACATAGGGTAGAGAGAGACAGGAGAACATGCTCAATTTACACATGTGCACAAACATTTCAATAAAATTAAAGAATTGGGGAAACGCTATCAGGTTCCATGGCGCTATCTTGGTCTGCTCTTTATCCCCTTCTGCTCACAGCGCCAGCCTCTCCTCAACTCCAGTTGGATCCAAAACAAAGCTCCTCTAGTTATTTGAATCTGGATTGGAGGCTCAAAGGAACAGGAGGTGTTTAAATCTCCTTACCAGGAAGAACAATATAGAGATTCGGTTAAAGAACGTTTATTGCTAAGACCTCTGCCACCATCTTAGCTCCTCCTCCTCCTCCTCCTCCTCCTTAGTCATACTGTCCCTCCTTAAACTCTGTGAGCTATGGCTGCATGGCTCCATCAGTAACTTTTATTTAAGCTAGTGCCTGTTGCATGCAGAAAAAAACCCTAGTCAATCCAAATACTAACAAAAGGAAAAGAATGTTCAGAGTCGGGGGACACCCCGTCCTACCTGCCCAAACAACACATTCACCACTCAAGCACATTATACATTTGCTCATAGTACCTACTAGCTTGTTTTTCTGTGGTTAGAATCATGATATACATATCCTCTTCCAGTCGTTTTTTTCTACCTTACATTATACCTGTAGAAGTGTTTTGTACTTTGATAAGGCCTTCTACGCATCGCTGTAATACATACCATTGTCTGGTATTGGTATATTGTAATTTATGAAATCTTAGTCCAATGGCTGAGTATTTGGGCTGATCTTAGAGCTTTATTCGCAGACACGGTGTTCAAAATGACCACATTCACAAAAAGCAGTGCACTCTTATTGAGTTGTTCCTTTCTGCATGATAAATTCACAAAATTGAAAAATGGATGTGTTATAACAATATGCTTTCTCCTTTCATGAGTTCAGTGTGCTGTATTGTAATCTGAGAAGTGCTTTTGTGCTACGAGAAGTTTTGTTTTGTGGATTTGGGTTTCCATTTATATGATATTAATAGGTATGGCAATTTTAGATTAATAGAATCTACTTGGTTATAAGCTGGGTCTTTGTGTTGTGACTATTATATAATTATTAGCATGATTACTTTTTTTTAAAATAAGCTTTTGTTGAACATAACAACAACAACAAAAAAGACAGCAATGGTATATCAATGAATTTTCACAAAGGAAACAATGAAAAAAAGTCACAATGGTATATCAATGAATTTTCACAAAGGAAACAATGAAAAAAGTCACAATGGTATATATCAATGAATTTTCACAAAGGAAACAATGAAAAAAAGTCACAATGGTATAATCAATGAATTTTCACAAAGGAAACAATGAAAAAAAGTCACAATGGTATATCAATGAATTTTCACAAAGGAAACACTCCCCTGTAACCACTACAAAGCTCAAGAAAGACCCTCGAAGGCTCCTCCTGGTTATTATATTCTGCCAGGTAACCACAGTCCTGACATATCGCTGCAATGTGATGATTTGTGTTTTTAAACTTTAAACAGATACATCAGCTGATAGAAGGTGACTTAGTGAGTAAAAAGCACACGTGACAAAGCCTAAGGACCTGAGTTCAATCCCCAGAGCTGACGTAGAGGAGAAAATTCCACAAACACGTCCTCTGCACCTCCCATTAATTAATTAATTAATTAATTAATTAATTAACTGAAACAAATTCATCATTTTGTGTGTGGCTTCATCATCCATATTATGGTTAAGAAATCCTGATGGAACAGTAGCTCATCCATTTTTACTTCTGGAGAGAATAGCATGGGACAGGCTTATGATAATTCATGTATCCGTTCTACTACTGATGGACACAAGAGCTCCTTCCCAATGTTGGCTTCTATGAATCCGCCTGTGATTGCTCAGTGATCACTATGGACAGGTCCCGCTTTCCTAGTTATCATCCTCCCTGTGAGTGGTCATCTCTTGGGTGTTATAGCACCTAGGCCAAGGAACCATGATGTGCTGGTAGCTTGCTTCAATAAAACATCTCAAAGATCCATTAGGGAACTTTCCAGGGACTAAATGGTAATGATTTTCAAAATTTATTTATGAATTTATTACTGTGCATGTATAAAGTGTGTTTTTATGAGTGTGGGTATGGACACGGGCCTGACATGAGCATGTAGAGATTTCAGAGAACATATGTTCTTCTAAAATAATAAGTGCGCGTGCGTGCATGCGTGTGCGCACATACCAGCGGAGTGTTACATCCCCTGGAGCTGGAGTTACAGATAGTTGTGAGCCTCCTGACATGGATGCTAGAGCTGAACTCAAGTCCTCTAAAAAGAACAGTAAGTGTTCTTTCCTGCTAAGCCATCCCTGCGGCCCCAAGAGGGCAGCTTCCAAGAATCAGTAGATTCTGGAGCTTAAACATAGGCTTGCATAGCATCGCACCCTGAGCCACCTTGTTAGCAGAGGCAATTTTGACCTAAACCAAAGCAATCATTGATTTTGCTGAAAATAACTGCACTTATTTGTAAAGTTGTCTCCAATTTTATTTTTTGTTTTTTTGTTTTGTTTGTTTGTTTGTTTGTTTGTTTTTGAGACAGGGTTTCTCTGTATAGCCCTGGCTGTCCTGGAACTCACTCTGTAGACCAGGCTGGCCTCGAACTCAAAAATTCGCCTGCCTCTGCCTCCCAAGTGCTGGGATTAATGGTGTGTACCACCACGCCCCGCTCTTATTTTTATTTTATTTTTTAATTACTTATTTTGTATGTATTGGGGTTGTCAAAAACACCCATGTGTGGAATTCTATAAAGACAATTTATAGAAAGCAGCTCCAGGATCAAACTCAGGTTGTCACACATGGAAGTAAGGGCCTCTGTCTTGGTTATTTTTCTACTGCTGCAATGAGACCTACTGATCCAGGCCACTCACCAAACAGCTTATTTTGCACTTACAGCTTTAGAGGGTTAGAGTCCTTGTCGACAGAGAGGAGACAGAAGGTGAGAGGTGGCTGGAAAGCTTGAAGATGCAGGGCAAGCTGGGCGCACAGCTCACGCATGGGTGAAGTGGGGCGCACAGCTCGTGCATGGGTGAAGCTGGGCGTATAGCTTGTGCATGGGTGAAGCTAGCCGCATCTTCAATCCCCGGCAGCCTTTAGTTTAAAAAGAAGCAAAGAAAATTCTACACAGGTCTAGAATTCCAGAGCCTGGGGCTCATCTACACTTTTTAAATGAAACGTTTCAAGCTTTAAAAAAGCACAGAGAATAATAAACTCTTTTGTTCTCTGCATATAGTTCTGTGAAATATTAACTTAACTGTTGCCGTATTTGCTTCAGGCCCACTTGTTAAACAGAGAAACATCAGGGACTTGGCTCTGCCCTGTGCATGCTCTATCGTGATCCTGGCTTCCTCGGCAGAGGTACCTAGTACCTACACGCAAAGATCTCCAGAGTGCCTGTTTAGAAATGCTTATCACATATGGAAATGAATAACTCAGCCTCGCATGCAAGCATCTGTGGCGTAGCTTCCACTACTCTCTGCTTCCTCTCAGCACTGTAGTTTTAGATGCGTGCATATTCAAGCCCAGGTTCTCACTCATTTATTTATTCATTTGTAACACTGGGAACTGAACCTGGGGTTTAGGGTATGCTAACTTGTTTAAAGGAACTGGGATCACACAGTGTCCTCATTCAGCATGTTGATGGAACTTTACATTATTTGGGGCAGTTTTCTGTTGCAGATGAACATGCCCGTGCCTTCTTGGCATCCAAGGGAGACTTTCCTTGTAGGACCACGTGGAGTAGAACTGCTAGATTCTAAGATTAGAGAATCTTAACAGACCTTGCTAAATTGTCTTCCAGCGTGACGATAGCAAGTTTTAAGAGCTCCCCAGTAGTGTATAAAACTTTCTGGGTCATCTTTGGAATCCTGATGAGTACACCAAAGGATTGGAGCTGTCGACATGCCTTGTAGTCTCGGAGAACTGGCTGTGCGTGGAGGTGATCTTCTGGGTTGGGTCGCACCATGAACAATCCAGCTTGAGCTAATAGGAGACAACAGACCTCTGGAAAGAATTGAAGAAGAGCAAGAAAGGATTGATGAGCAGAATGTGTGGGAACTAAAACACTTTACTCGTTTTGGATTCCCAAGTATGTAATATAACAAAACTCCATAATCCTGGCTCAGTAAATGCTTAATTGACCAGGACTAATGGTAATTATGACCTGCTTTTAGCTTTCACTTTTTTAAGCTTCAATATCCCCATCTGTAAACCATGGATTATAATAATTTATAAAATCATTATAAAGCTAAAATGAGATTAAAAAATGTGTAAGCATTTATAACCGTTAACCAGCTATGCAAAGTCAGCTGTAGAAGAAAGATGCTTCCATGCTATGACTTCTTAGGCACAACTGGATAGCATTTTGGTGCCTCAGGAGAACTGCCTGGCTTCTCAATGCCATCCTTCCTGTGACTCCAATAAATTCTGGAATCCATCTTAATCTTAGACTCTTAGTATTATGGTGCTTGTTCAAGTGAAAAAAAAAAAGTTCAACATAGGCTTGGGTACTCAAACACTTGTCCCCAATTGGTGGCACTTTTTGGGAAGGTTTAGGAGGTGGGGTCCTTCTTGTAGAAGTCCGTCACTGGGGGCAGCCTCTGCGAACGTCCCGTCATTTGTCCCCATCATTCTCTCTGCTTTGTGCCTGTGGTTAAGGATGTGAACTCTCAGCCTTCTGTCCCTGCTGCCATGTCTGCCCCTTTCTGCCATGTTCCCATGACATAATGGATTCTTCTACTTCTGGAGCCATAAGTCAAAATAAGCTCTTTCTTCCATAAGTTGCTTTTGGCCGTGGCATTATAGTAAGAAAGGGAACCAACTCATATAGAAAGCGGTACCACAAAATGAGCTTCTGTGGTAAAGAACATGTCTGTGTTGCTTTTTGGAAGAATGTGGAAGACTTTAGAACTTTGGACCAGAAAGGTGGTTGAACATTGTAAATTGAGCTTAAGAGGCAGTCTTAAGTATGAGCCTGAAAGATGCTACCGCTGAGAGAAAAGAATACCGCAGAGGCCTGGCTCAATAGCTTCCAGAGGGAGGGAAAGATTTCACTAGCAACTGAGCTAGAGGCCATCTGAGCTTGAGGTCAACTGTGTGATTGTTTGGTAAAGAATGTGGTTGTCTTCTACTGTTGTACCTAACACTTGCCTGAGGCTAAGTTTCAAAGTACTGGGTTCATTTTATTTGGTGTAGGAAATTTCAAGACAGTATAATAGTGAATCTATGACAAGATTATTACTGAGTTCCATTGTGCTGGTCTTCAGTAAAATAGAGCAAGCGGTCAGTCAGTCAGAAATAAATACAACCTATATAGTTTGGAGAGATAAACAACACTAGTAATCTCAATGTCAAGGCCAAAGCTTGTGCTGGAAGAGAAGTCATAACCTTTAGAAGCCTGTGGACTGGAATAAAGGAAGAATGCCCTCAGGGTAAGACCCCACCCAGCTAAGCTACAGTCTTGTGAAAGGAAAAGATCTAGAAGTTTTCTGTTTCTGAGAAGTAAGAAAGCTGATAATGGTGAGGATCCGAGGGCTGGTGTCTATCATCCCAAACTCAATGGAACTTGGCAGTGTTGTCCATACGGTACCAATTGAGGCACAAGGGATCTAAGAGTTAAGAGTCAACGACTATTTCAGATTGCTGCTGAGTCAGGCAATATGTGGCCAGGGTGCCCCTGCATGAAGGGCATGCCTATCCCCCTACTGCCATGTTTCCCTGTCAAGATGGGCTTCTATCTCACTGGAACCGTAAGCCAAACTCTTTCTTCCATAAGTTAATTTTGGTTGTGATGTTTTATCATATCAGGAAAGAAAACTAATATAGTTGTGTCTAAAGATACAGTTGTTAAAAGATAGGTATTCTTGGCAAAGCGTGGAGGCTCATGCCTTTAATCTCAGCACTCAGGGGGAAGGAGAGACAGGAAGATTTCTGAGTTTGAGGCCAGTCTGGTCTACAGAGCAAGTTCCATGATAGCCAGAGCTGCACAGAGAAACCCTGTGTCAGAAAAGAAGAAGAGGAGGAGGAAGAGGAAGAGGAGGAGGAAATGGAGGAGGAGGAAGAAGTGGGTGAGGAAGAGGAGGAGGAGAAAAGGGGAAAGGGTGTTCTTATCATTACTCTAAAAAATGTCAAAGAGGAAGCCATTTGTGGTATATGGGTGTGACAGGTTGAATAAGCATGGCCCCTATAGGCTCATAAATTGTAAGGTTCACTCACCAGGTAGTGGAAATGTTTGAAAAGATGATAAGGACTAGAAGGTGTAGCCTTGTTGGAGCAGGTGTGGTCTTGTTGGCAGAAGTGTGTCATTGGGGTTGAGCTTTGAGGTTTCAAAAGCCCATGCCAGGCCTGACCTCTCTGCCTGCTGCCTGAAGGGTAGGCTGTAACCCTCTCCTCTGCTTCTCCAGCACCATGTCTACCTGTGTGCCTCCATACTTCCCACTGTGACAATGGACTAGCCTCTGAAAGTAGAAGCAAGCTCCCAATTAAGTGCTTTCCTCTGTAAGAATGACCTTGGTCATGGGCTGGGGTGGGGTGGTGGTGGTCCTCTTCACAGCAGAAGAGCAGTGACTGTGACACAGGGCCCTAGGGAATTCCATTCTAATGTCTCCAGTCTCAAGCATAAACACACTCAACCCCTGCAGTGTGCTTGTATCCAATTCTGAATTCTTACGTTTCCACTTCCTCGTTTTGCCTTAGTATTTTAAAGGTCAACTACAAGGCCAGATCACTCCCTTCTCCTCCCATTTCTCTTCTTTGTTTAGAAGTCCACTATCCTTCTCTTAAATGCTCATGTTTTAAGAAATCTAGAAAACATTTGCCTGGGGATGGGGGTGGATTTATCCTTTAACAAAATCATCCCATAGCACATATTTTGGCTACAGGTTGGAGTGACAATTATCTTCCTTTTGTGTTAACATATTTTTTTTCCTTTTTCACATTGCTATTGATTGAACTTAGGGGTTCGCCTATTTTCACCCTGAGCCTCGGAAGGCCCTCTCTATCTATCTCAATAACTCCTCACGTAAAAGCGGGTCTGCTCAGCACTGCTCTCTACGGCCAGACCTCACTCAGGACAAGCACCACCTCCACTCGTGTCACTCGGCTTTATCCTCTTATGTATTACGTGCAAAGCTGCCGCTCTCCAAGCCCTCCCAGGAGGCCCTCCCATGGCCTCAAATGTAACAGGCTTAAGGACAACTCACCTCACTTCTCTAGCTACCTTCCTCAAAAGACTTCCATCATTCCCATGGTTTGGAACTGCAGAAGCACATTCATTGGCCAGGTGGTGTTCTCGAAAGAGGATGGGAATGGGCCCAGAGAGAATAATTAGGGAGCCTGGCACAGAAGACAGAATTCATATGTGCAGACAGGGTATTTTGGGTCTATGTGAACTACTAACACAGAATGCTTTCCTTAGGTGAGAGGATCTATGAACCCTGGATATAGACTTCATGATATAACAGCATTATACTTGAAGGCATTACTTTATTATTATAACTAATCATTTACTTTGTTTACATTTCAAATGTTATCCCCTTTCCCGGTCTCCCCTCCATGAGCCCCCCTACCCCATTCCCATTCCCTTTGCCTCTAAGAGGGTGTTCCCCCACTCACCCACCCACCCACTCCTGTCTCACCCCTCTAGCATCCCCCTTCTCTGGAGCATCACGCCTCCACAGGACCAAACGCCTCCCCTCCCACTGATGCCAGATGAAGCAACTCTCTGCTACATGTGTAGCGGGAGCCATGGACCAGCCTGTGGTCCAACTCTTTGGTTGGTGGTTTAGTCCACTTAAAGGTGTTACTAATTCACAGAAATGTTTTAGATATGGAGACAGACATAGGCTCCCTATATGCAAGATCATGCTTACAGCTAAGAAAGGCTATTGACACATTTTGAAGATTTATTTACATTTACTTTGAGCCAAGTTCTCACTATGGTGCCCTGCCTGGCCTAGAACTTGCTGTGTAGATCAAACTGGCTTGGAGCTCACAGAGATCCACCTGCTTCTGTTTCCTGAGTCCTGGGATTAAAGGCATGTGGCACTACACCCAGCTAATCCTTTTTCCTTGAAATTATTTGTATGCCTCTCTCTCTCTCTCTCTCTCTCTCTCTCTCTCTCTCTATATATATATATATATATATATATATATATATATATATATATATATATATATATCTGTGTGTGTGTGTGTGTGTGTGTGTGTCTCTGTACACATGTGTACTTTTGTGTGTTTATAATGCAGTGTATATCTGCAGGAACCTGTGGAGATCAGAAAAGGTTAACCAATGCCCTGGAACTCGATTTTCAGGGGTTTGTGAGCTGCCATGTGGGTTCTGGAAACAGAACCTGGGTCCTCATTGAGACCGTGGAGCCATCTCTCCATCTGCACTGACACAGTTCACACAGGAGCTTATCCATTTGTAGACTAACACAAAGCAGCAGGGGTGTTCTCATGAGATTCCTTCCTTTCATTCCTAGTTACCATGAGAACACTTACTATACCATCCCAGGTTGAAACTGTTCTGATCATATCAGATCCTCCGTTGGGAAAGTTCATACTACCAGATGAGTCCTCATTGAACACAGTGTGTCTTTAAGAAACTGAAGGATTAGAAACCAAACTGAAAGTCTGGCTCTGATCCCAAGAGGCATGCCTTAGCCTGGATGGGTTTTCTAGGAGCTCAAGCCCAGCAAATTGGATCAGTTTCCTAAGACAGAGATCTGGGTCAGTTTGAGAAATGGATTACCTTCTCACTCCCCTTGCTCCATTAAGCAGGGAGGAGGAATAACAGAAAATGCCTGGATGATATTAGAATCACTTACCTGGACATTCACAGAAACTCTAATCCCGATCTGAACTGAATGAATAGGCTCCTTTGCGATCTATGTATAGCTTGCTCTGCTATGGGTGTGTGCATTTATGAGGATGCATGTATGCATGCACACATGCATCCTGAGGGATTAACAGCCGTAAGCACAGCTTCTGTGGTAAGCACAGCAGAAGCTCATGCTGAGGCACAGGATGGTATAATCTACTCTGGAAACATCATTTTGTAACTGTATTTGTTTGGACCCAGCTTGGTGTAGCGCAGCGGTTCTCAGCCTGTGGGTGGCAATCCTTTGGGGGGGTCAAAAGTTTTTCAAATAAGATTGTCTTGGACATCATCCTTCAGGCTCTCTCTTACCCAGTCTGTGATATATCAACACTTCCCAATATTTTGCCCTCAGTTTTCTACACAGCCTTCATCCTCCAGGCGTAGTTGCCTCCGAAAGAGTTATCAGTTACCCACCATGTGGGCCAACAAAGATCCCTTGAAATCTTGGATTTGCAAGAAGACAGGTCGCTCTTATCTAGGCAATGGACCCAGAGCTTCATGCCTGCGAGGCAGACAGTCTACCATTGAGATTTACCCCAGCCCTGGAGCTTCTTTCTAGATTGAGAACAGGGACCAGGTTATAATTGAGAATGACATTAGGAATGGTTACTATTAGATACAATGGTATTAATAGATACAATGTAATACAGTGTAACAATAATACAATAGATACTAATAGGTACAAAGAATAACAATTAATAGGGTACATTAGTTGGGCACTATCAGGCTCAGTTAATGGAGGCTAGAAAACAAACACCTTAAAAAATCAAAGCTACAATGTATCAGTTAGATAATAGGTAGTTATCATACAGAATGATAAGCATTGCCCAGAATGAATGTGCAATTCTTATTCCTAGAGTTTTAGAGAGATATTAACTAACTAAATGTGTCCAGCAGGGGAGTGTGCCAATGGGCTGAATGGACACCATGAGGCAAGAGAAGGCTGCAACCGCAGATAAGCGTGTATGAGCATTAGTGAAGTCAGTACTGACCTCCAAAGACAAATGTTAGGATATGCTTCCACCTTCTTCTTTCTTGGTCTCTCTTTGATATGGCATGCTAGCTTCATCTGTTTGTGTTTGGTTTTTATTTTCTTTCTTTTTCTTTCTTTTTTTTTTGAGACAATCTAATGTAACTCAGCCTCAGACACACTCTGTGGCTGCCCATACCTATGAATAATTAATCCATCTGCCTCCACTTCCCAAGCACAGGGATTGTAGGAGTGTGCCAGCACAGCCAGCACATTGGTATCATTTGCACCAGTACAGAAGATGGTAAAATTGAATTAGCAGTGCAAGATGCTTATCTGCACCAATGCTGAGAAAGAGGAATGAGAACTGGGCAGGAATGGGCATGCTCAGTCAATGGCTGGGAGCAGGGAGACCTCTACACAGCTGCTATGATGGATGCCCAAAACATGGTGGCTGGAGGCTGTGAGCCAGCCTACTCCTCAAGGCAGATGCTCCTCTAAAAGGAGCCCTGAACCGTGACAGCAGTGGCTGCCACACTGCTTCAGGCCCACATCTACAGGAACCAAACTTCCTGGTCTTCTTCAGTGAATTCTCGAAGGTTCTCCAGGAGCCTATTTTCTGTTCATACTGTAAAATTTTACTATGAGGATTCATAACTCACTATTTGAAAGGCTCCCATTTGGATATGTTGATACACCACACATTAATTCAGCCATCACTTTCCTGGACCTGTCCCACAACAGTGATCTCCAAATCATTACCCTATCATATCTCCACTCTTGCTATCATCCTTCAATTCATTCTCCAGTCTTGGATGGGTGCAAACCAAATTATACTATGGCTATGTTAAAACTCATTAGTAATTCCTTTTAGATCTCAGAAAACCCAAATTATTCTTCATGACTCACATTTTTATTTTTAATTTTAATTTTTACTTCTGATCTTCTTGTCTTGACCTTGTAAGTTCTTGGATTATGAGCCTGAGTCATCCTGTTTTGTGCAAATGCAGAAGACTGAACCCCAGGGCTTTGCAGCAGGCAAGCATTTTACCAGCTTTCTCACTATGAAGACTGAAACCCAAGGCTTTGTGTCAGGCAAGCGTTTTAAACAACCAGCTTTCACTACATTCCCTGCCTTTGCCTTTTCATATACTGTTCCTGCTTTGTGCTCCTACCCTATTTGCCACCTCAAACACAACAACTTTGGGCTCTTTCAATGTAGTCATTCCATTAGCTTTCCAGCACTATAACAAAATACCCAAACCAGGAAAACTTCATAAAGGAGATAGATTTATTGAGCTCAGGGTATACGGGTGGGAAATTCAAACACTACAGTGCTGGCTCTGATGGGGGCCCTGTGGCAGACAGTGGGAATGGAACGGAACATGTGTAGGGAAAAGTGATCACAGCTCAAAATATGAAGCCAGATAATAAAGCATATGGGATTTGAAAGCAAAACAGAGGCTATCACCAGGGAGAGGAAGGGGGCCAAGCAGGAGTAGGGGAGGAATCAGGGGAGAAGGACCAACAGAAACAGTATGCATGAGAACACCATAACAAAAGCCATTACTTTTTATGCTGATTAACAGCAATTGGAAAGAAAGAAGAAAAAATACATTTTTTGCCACTTATGATGTTACCTGCCTGTAACCCCAACACCCAGGAAGCAGAAACAGGTGAATCCAGAATTTGATCCAGCCTGGCTTATACAACGAGTCCTTGTTGTTCACAAACAGATAAAGGAAACTATCCTTTTAACATATTGTTTATCATAAGCTACCTACCAAATATACTAGCTATAACAAAGAATTAAAGTGAATTAAAGTATAACTGCCTCCTCTGATTAAACCCCAAAAGTAGGCTAGTGTCCCTCCAGGTTTCCATGGAGTACACTTTAAATGTCCTAAGGACCTTGTGCTGGATCCCAGATCTTATATAAGGGTCTGTCACTACTCACATCCCTTTCCTGAAGAGCAAGTCTCCAATGCAAGGGTCTTTGGGGGAAATACACCACACCCAAACCATAGCACTCCTGTGGACTGGATGCATGTGATATATATATATATATATATATATATATATATATATATATATATATATATATATATATATATATATATATATATATACCTCCCTCTCTGAAGACTTCTGTAACTGGCGAAGACCAGAGTCAGTGGTCTCCTATGTGACCCCAGGAACCACGTGATAAAGGGCAAATGAATCTTATATAATTTACAGATACCACAGAAACATTACCTGGGTGGTAAATATTGGAAAGATGATAAGTACACTACCTTACATATCAGAACTTTTCCCAGGGAATATTTGATAGAAAACTCTGCTAAGTGGTTTGGTGTGGGTGATAATTCTCCCAAGAGAAACAAGAGATAAGCATTCTCAATGCAGATACACGCACTCCTCAGTGAAACCCTAGGCATTTGGAAACAGGTTTGTGTGTGATGGCAGTATGCCTGGGAGCACCACTGTGGGATGCAGGGATGTTATAATACTCGGGGACTATCCCACAAAGGGAAACCGTTCCGCCCCAAACACTAACAAAACCTTCATTCAGGTCCACTGGGTTAGGAGATAGGTAAATCTGGGAGCTGGACTGCTTAAACTCACACACTAAAGACTGAGAAACTCCCAGCCCCACCCACTCTTAGCAGAGGTCTGTGTCATCTGCAAAGAGAGACTTTTGTGTGTGTGTGTGTGTGTGTGTGTGTGTGTGTGTGTGTGTGTGTGTGTGGTTTTGAGATAAGATCTCACTCAGTTCCCTGGCTGGCCTAAAACCATACAACCCAAGTTGGCTTTGAACTTGTGGCTGAGTTTTCTGCCTCAGTCCTCCCGAGCATTGGGATTGCAAGAATGAGCCACCAAGACAAGGCTGGTAATTTTATCAATGTTATCAACAAAATGCAGAGCTGCACGCACAGTAAAGCAAGTTTTCCATCACTGAGCCACACTCTCATCACCTGTAAATAAATGCTAAGCATAATGCTTTAAGGAAAAAATTTAAAGTGTACCAGTTTGAAAAAGAACTATGTTCTTCCCAAGAAGCATCATCCAAATGTTAGAGTGTTTGGCCCTCTATGTCTTCCTAATGTTCAGTGTCTTTCTAAATGACTCCCAATCTTTTCAGAGATCTTTTCTATGTATCAGACCCACATATTTCTCACGCATCATTTCCAGTTGAGCACCTCCAACTCAACAGATAGGGAGCACAATCATCCACTTTGATCTGGTGTTAGAACCCTCCCCCAAACACCAGTTCCTCTTGTCACGGCAAGTGTCAATACTGATACCATGCTTCCTCATTGCCCAAGCCAGAAGCCTGCATTCTACCCAAGCTCTGCCTGCCCTCTGTTCTCTCCAAGCCTGTGAATTATAGCTCTGGCCTCAACACTCTAGGCCTTAACTCAGGGTCCCTGATATGTCCTAAATGTGTCCTGATATATGTGTCCTAAATCACATCTCTAACCCCATCTTCATGGCTGTCATCTTTCACTATTCATCCATCCATCCATCCATCCATCCATCCATCCATCCCTTTTGTGGCTGGTCTTATTATGTAGCTCAGCCTTATCACACCCTGGGCACTTTTCTTGTTTTTGCCTCCTAAGTACCAGGATCCTGGGTCCCACATCTTGCTATCACTATTTTTTTTTAACTTTGTAAGTCAATTTTAAATGTATTTTATAGAAAAGAGGACAGTTCAGCAGTTATAAGGACTGGCTACTCTTCCAAAGGACCCAGGTTCAATTCTAGGTGGCTTAATTAATAAATTAATATTAGCTGGCTTATTAATAAAAATATTCTTTTAATTCTTTGAGAATTTTATACAAGCAGAAGTGTTATATTCACTTCCTGCTCATTCTGTAACACACTCCCTCCCCCTCCCAACTTCCTGTCCTGTTTTGTCTTAGTAACCCCTCCAGTCCAATTTGTGCTGCCCATACACTCACGGGTGTGGAGCCATCCAATGGAGCGGAGTCGACCTACCACTTAAGAAAAACTGACTCTCTTCCAGAAGCACCAAATGTCAATAGCTCTTCAGCTGGGGATGAGGCCGTATGAGATATCCACCCACAATCCCCTTCATGCTAAACCATTGTGGTGTTTTTGCAGGTGCTGTACAGGTGACCACAGATGCTATCAGCTCAGGAAAGTGGTAGTCTTGGCATGTTATGCCTAGAAGACGTTGTTTTGCTCCAGTGCTCTCTAATGCCTGGCTTTTTTTTTTTCTTCTTCGAGACAAAGTTTCTCTGTATAGCCCTGGCTGTCCTGGAACTCATTTTGTAGACCAGGCTGGCCTCGAACTCAGAAATCCGCCTGCCTCTGCCTCCCGAGTAATGCCTGGCTTTTAAAACTGTCTCCTCTTCGTGAACAGTCTCTGAGCGTTGAGCGGGGAGAAGTGTTAAAGATGCCTTGCTTGCGGTTGGGAGCATGCCAAGGTACTTGTTCTCTGCACTTTGGACAGTGGTGAATTTCTGTGTTAACCATGGTCTGTCCCACAAAGAAACTTCCCTGGTGAGTCTGAGACAATCTATGAGACAAGAGATGGGAATTAAAGGGCAATTTGATATTATTTCTATTAGCAAAATAATGGTAGTAGGTTCATCCCTGTGGCCTAGGATCATCCTAACTAAGGCTACTGAGCCGCGTTCCCAGGGCTAGGTCTGTTTGTTGTTGTAGAGCAGGCTTTACATCCAATCAGAATGCAGGCTTTACAGCCAATCAGAATACAGGCTTCACAGCCAATCGGAATGTCTTTGGTTTCCGGTTTGCGTCACTATTGCCCCCATGAGCATATCTTGCCATATCACCAATTGTACAGCTTACCGAGTTCACAGTTGGGTAACATAGATGGTTTTCCCCAGCCCCACTCCTCAGCAGCCTGCATAGCACCTTCCAGTACTATGAAAGCATCAACGTGATTTCCCTATATCCTGTGACCAAAGTGACCAATATATATATATATATTCACATGCACTGTATACATAATTATTACTTCAGGAAGACTTGAAAAATATAAGATTTTTTTTTTTGTTATTGTTGTTGCTTTAGTTAGAAAAATAAGCTGGGGTTGTTACTCAGTTAAGTGTTTGCCTAGCATGTCAGAGCCCTGGCTGCATTCCCAAGCACCTCATGAAACTGGTTAATATAGTACAAGCTTATAAGTTCCAGTACTTGTGATGAGGGTGGGAAGATTAAAAGTTCAAGGTTATTCTCAGCCACAGAGTGGGTACGAGGCCAGCTTGGGCTATACGAGAACCTACCTCAGAAATGCATTTCACCAAAGCAATCCGACTTTTCACTCACTGCCCTTGGCTCCGCCCATCCCCATCCTGGAAACATACAGTTAAGCTGGATAGATGACTCAGTAGTTCAGATAATATACCGGGCTTCTAAAGGGCCTAAGCTTGGTTCCCAGCATCCACATCTGGTAGTTCACAACTACCTGGGCCTCCAGCTACAGGGCACCCTCTTCGGGCCTCCCCAGGCAAACATGCATGCACATATGCTTGCTTGTATCATATTATTTCACATACATGCCTGACTTTCCTCTCCAGTGTATGGCCCAGTTACAGTCTCTGAAAATAATTTAAATATGCATACCTGTGTGTGACTATGTTCACATGAATGTATCAGGTCCTCTGGAACCAGAGAGACGCGTTTGAGAGCCATCCTGTAGTGAGTGGTGGAGCTGGATTAGAATGCCCTGGAAGACAGTATGGATTCTTACTCCCTGGGGCATCTCTCCAGCCTCGGCAGTCTTTTTTAATCTACGTTTTGCTAGATGTTCCTTTGGCAGAGTCACTAATGTATCAAATGTGAGTGGTAGTTATGGCAAACCGGCAGGCTGTAATCAGTAAGCCACAAAAACAGACCAGTGAAAATGGGAACTAGTATGGTGATCAAGAAATTTCTAAGACAGGACCCCAGGAGAGCCTGGCTACTGGTCTGGATATGCTGGCAATGACGGGTGTTGCCCAGGGCAGCTCTTTCACATAGCTCTGCTGTGTGCTGCTTACAAAGATGGCGATTTAAGAGCCCAAGGCAGCTGGAGGACACCATCTCCCCTTCTTTGACTGACTACCCTCAATACAGTCTTCAAACTTCAATTTTAGCATCAGTCCCCAACCTTCCAGAGTGTACTTATGCTGGTCCCCTGTGCTTCTATGCTTCTGGTTGTTTTTGTTTTGTTTTGCTTTTTTATGGCTATATACTGTCTGGCAAGCATATATACTGCCTTACTATGGCTATATACTGTATGGCAAGCATATACTGCCTTATTACCCTCACCTTCCCTTTTCTTGCCCCTCCCCTTCCTAAATCCTCTACTTTCCCCGAGACAATTTCACTTCCACTTTCATTTAATATATATACATATGATTTTCTGTGAATATATACAATGCAGGAACTGCAAACAAGAGAAAATATACTGTCTGCCCGAGACTGGCTTTCTGTCTCCAGTTGTATCTATTTTCCCACAAATGACATAACTTCAGTCTTCATTATGGCTGAAACCAATTCAATTGTGTATATAGACCACATTTTCCTTATCCATTTCTCTCTTGATGAACACCTAGGTTGGTGCCATAACTTTGCTATTGTGAATTGTGCTGCAATAAATAAAAATAAAAACAAAGTGTGGAGCCATCTCTGTGATTATGCTGACTTGGAGTCTTTGGGTCACATGGTAGATCTATGTCTAGATTCTTGGGAAACCTCCCTACCAATTTTCAGAGGTTTGACTACGCTTACAATCCCATAGCACACCAGGGTTCCCTCGGTCCACATCCAGGCCAGCACTCGCTGTTTCTTTTCTTGCTGACTGACGTCTGACTGGGGTAAGATGGGATCTCTGTGTAGTTTGGACTTGCATTTCTCTGATGACTGGTGAGGACGGCCATTTTCTTTCCTGTGTGTTTATTGGCTATCTGTATTTCTTTGGTCTGTTCATTCCTTAAACCATTTATTGATTGGGTTGTTTGTGATGTTACACACTGCTGGGTGGCAGGTGCTTTGGCTCCTCTTTTCTGCATTCTTTTACCACCAGAATCTCATATCCATTGCTTAAGTCATTACAGATCAATTTAATTAAAAAAAAAGCATCACATAGATTATGTGTGGTTTATTGTAAGAAGAAAGAGAATATGGTGGAATATGTTATGGAAACAGAACAGACTGGTAGCTAGGGACCTAGCCTTTGCTATTAAGCAGCCTCTGTAAAAACTGAGCTTTTTTATGTGACCTTGAGTCGCTTAATTAGGATGCTATAAAAAGGAGATAATATGATCTCAGCTATCAGGTTGCTCTGTGAATTAAATGAGATAATATGTGGAAAGTTCTTGGCTCCTTGTAAGCACTCAGTACTGGAAGATACTGTTCCTTTCATGTTGTGAACTTTCACTCACCATATTAATCTACTGATAAGGTGGATGTCTTTGCACAAGCAACAGTAAATCTAAGAGTGAAACCCAGATGGTTTCTAAGAATGTTTCTAATCACAGAAGAGGGAAGCCCTTTCTCTTATTCAAAGCAAGTGTCGATCATTAGTGTTACTTGTAGCGAAGTAGAGGCCAGGTAAACTAGGGGGAAGGGGGCATTGTATTTACTACCTGTATGGATAGATCCCCAAAGGAACAAATTATTTTCATTCCTTGTGAGCAGTTAATTACAAAAGACCTTTTTATTTATGGCCTAACCCATAAGGCAAATCGGGCCCTTACAAGAAAATCTGTCTCTCTGGAAAAAAAAAAAAAGTAGTAGTTAAGCCCTGCCAAAATGGAACAAACAAAACTTGAAAGCCTGTTCCAAGCCCACTGAAATGTCTTTTCCCTTTGAAAGAAGCCTATTAGTGATGCAAACACTCGGTTATCTGCAGAGTTGATAACGCCAGCAAACAAAACAGTGAAACCATTAGAACTTTGTGGTGCAAGCCATTCTGTCTTGGAAACTTGGCTTTTTTTTTCTCTTCTTCTTCTTCTTCTTCTTCTTCTTCACAAAAGGGCAGAGAAAGCAAGCAGAGCTGGTCCTGCTTTGAGAGACTTACATCTCCTTATCCGAATCCAGAATTATCTGCCTGTTTAGCCTAAAGAAGACAAAGAGTTCTCCGCCCACAGCACAGGCAGAAGGCAGGCCTGCTCCTCAGCCCCTGCAAGTGCCTTCCACCGGGAGGAAGAAGCAGGGGAAAAACCATGCCTTAGTCCAGAGGAGCTCAAGATAGCACAGCCTTAAGGTTTATCCTCAGTTAATCCTGTGACGCGCACTCCTGGGGCTGAATTGCAACACTGTCACAATCTTATGCTTTAGGATAACTAAACACCGTACAATTGGGAGGCTGTTTATGTGGTACAGAGAGGGCCATTTCCCAACAGCTTTTAGTCAATTACTCGAGTAAACACACCCGTCCGGTCTTCGTAGTCAAGGTTGCCGCTGCACTTGGAGCTGTGCTCCCACTCGGTTCCCAAGTGCTTGGATAACACCACACATGGTTTGGAGCACACAATTTGGGAATTTAGTCAATAGGTAAGTTTACTGTAAGTAACATGATAGAAAGGTTTTAAAAAAATATGAGGCCGTTAACTTTTAAGTAGTCTGTCCAACTATTCCTTAACAGGTTTGATAAGGGACCAAGTTTCTGAGAAGGAATTAGGCATTAAGGCACATTAGTCTTTAGGTGTGGTCCCTAGAGAGATTAGAAAAGCATTTTTGAAGTAAACATCCAACAGACCGCCGGAGTGGTCCTCGGTGACTTGGCTACTGCTTTTGGAAATGCGTAGTTATTAAGTTTACTGAGAACCCAACTTGACCCTTCCACTGCCTACGTCCTTTCTTCGATAACTTTTAGCAGTCTGGACGTAATTCTGGCTATCTGGATCTTATGCTGGGTGGAGCTCTGGGCAGGTAAAGTCGCAGCTACGTAGCTTCCGGGTGGTCACGTGTTTACATTTCAGGTGTGGGAATAGATCCCGTCCAGGCCACACCTCATTGTCAGGGTTGTCAGAAGGCTTGCATAGTAGTCCCCGCCCCGGGCTTTGAAAATCCAGCCTTCTCCCTGGACAGAGGTCAATCGCGGCTTTGGTTCTGCACTGCTTCCCGCCCACTCCCTCCACGGATTTCTCCCCGCCCCGTTCTCTCTGCAACCCCTGTCAAGCCAAGTGTCCAAGAGCCCAAGTGTCACTGTCCCCGGAGGGGTCTTTCTCACCTTTCTGATGGGGACCTCCTTCCTCCCCTAAATCTAGAAGAAAGGGTCGGGGCTCTCGGTTGTACCTGCTCTTAGAAAGTTGGGGGGGGGGGGGATACCGTCTTGTGCGTTGGCCACTACTACCTGCTGGGGCTGGGGCCACAAGCAGCGAGTCCAACTTTGTTACCCGGAGTCTGGCGCGTCCGGCGCGTCCCGAGCGGGCGCGCGCGAGCCGGGAGCGCGCGGCCTCCGGGATGGCGGCTGCGCAGTGGCGCGCGGGCCGGGAACGGGAGGGAGGGAGGGCGTGCGGGCGGAGCGGAGCGGAGCGGCGGGCGGAAGCCATGTTGGAGCTGCACCCCGAGCGAGGGGCTGCGGGCGCGCTCCTCTCTTGGTGGGTGTGACCCGGCTGGGCTCGGCGCGGCGGCGGCGGCGGCGGGGGGCGGGGACGCCGGGCGGCTCGTCGTGGTCGGCGGCGGCCGCGGCGTGCAGCCGGGCGATTGTGACCGGCGGCGGAGCCGGGCCGGCCGCGGGCGCTCCCTCCGTGCGGCCCCCGTGAGCGCCCCCCCTCCCCGGGCCGGGAGGGAGGCGGGGGGCACCCGGGGCCCGCCATGAACCCGGGCTTCGACCTGTCCCGCCGGAACCCGCAGGAGGACTTCGAGCTGATCCAGCGCATCGGCAGCGGCACCTACGGCGACGTCTACAAGGTGAGGAGGGCAGGGGCGGCCGAGCCGGGGCCTGCGCCGCGGGGGACGGAACAAAGAGGCAGGCGTGGGGACCTCAGCCCTCGGCGTCCTCGCCGGAGCCGTGCCCGGGACGCGCCGGTCTCTGACCTCCCCCAGGCTCTCCTGCGCCCAGTCCCGGGAAGGGCTGCGGCCGGAGCCGCTGCGCTCCTGGGAGGGCGGAGCGGGGCTGGACGCTTGTTGCCTGGGCAGGGTCTGTGTGACGAACCCGGGTGCTGGGGCTTGGCTTTTGACAAACCTACGTGCCTCTCCGGGACCTTGGGATCTTAGGCCCTGGTGGCTGGGAGCTGCTGTCCTCCCGGGCCTGCTGGATCTGCCCTAACGCTGGGCAGCCTCCATCGACAGCCTTAGCCTTTAGCCTCTTAACATCTGCCTGTGCTTTAGCCTTTAGCCTCTTAACATCTGCCTGTCAGTTCCTAGTAATTTTCCAAGTAGTCATGTTTTGAAAAAAGAGATGGGTGTTTGGAGGCAAGAAAGCAATTCGGGTCTTTTTTTTTTCCTCCAAAAAGAATTGGATAGTGGTGTTTGTTTTTGTCAGTGACACATAGGAATCAGATGTTTTTCCTTTCCTGTGTGTGTGTGTGTGTGTGTGTGTGTGTGTGTGTGTGTGTGTGTTGGTTTGACAGGGTTAGAATTCAAAGCTCCTTAGCAGGACAGCGATTCTGTTGCAAAGGGACCACTTCTAAATGTGGGAGGATAAATCCCAGGCCAGCAAAACTCTTGGCCTCGCAGAGTCTGCCAAGAAGGGAGGCGGATAGTGCCAAAGGTGGCAGCAGTCTTGATTTAGTGGCCTATCTGCTTACTTGGTAACCGAAGCTGGCCCCCTGTTTTGCAGAACACCTGAGGATGTCCAGAGTATGACTTTGGAAAGTTTGGTTTTTCACTTTATTTTTGCCCGTGCTAAAGCAATGGGGTTTTATTCTTGCCTCAATGGAATGTGTAAGATAAGTTAGCCAGTACCTCAGGTCTTTTGTGAGTGATCTGCTTGGCTTTTGTGAGTGATCACATAGCACCCCACTTTCCTCTATTGACAAAGGTGTGTGGAGCCTAACTCCAGTGTATAACTTAGCAGCCACGTGTTGGTGAACTAAAGACAGGAATAGAGTCTTTTTTTTTTTCTGGACAAGAACAGCATTAAACAGCAGTTTCAGTCACCTCATTCCAGTTGTATTCTGTGCAGAGAGGACCTCGAGGGTCTGGCAAAGGTTGCTAGCATAGAACAAGAGGGCTGGGTTTGTCCCCCTCTAGTCTGGCAGCTTCTAGCCAAGATGTGGAAGATGATAAGGCCCTGCTCAGGGCCATATTGAGGGGAGAATGCCACATAGAGGGATCGTGACCCGAAGGCCACAGACACCGGTGTGAAGCTGAGAAAGATGGAGCCTGGATGTGAACCCTGGTTCCTATAGACCTTCTAGCTGTGGGACTTAGGGGAGTCCTGCCAGGGGGGTGAAATTGGATAGGGATTTTCCTTTTCTTTGTTAAAGGTGTGTGTGTGTGTGTGTGTGTGTGTGTGTTCACACAGAGGGGTCCATGGAGGCCTGAAGAGGGCATCAGATCTCTTGGAGCTGAAGTTGCAGGCAGTTGTGAGCAGTCTGACATGGGTGCTGGGAACCAGGTTGGAGTCATGGAGGAACCGCCCGTGCTCTCCACTGCCAAGCTGCCTTTCTAGGTCCCATTTCTTTCTTTCCTTTTTGTTGTGTTTTTTTGGTATACAGGATTTTGCTGTGTATCTCGGGCTGACCTGAAAGTCATAATCCTCCACCTATGTCTCCTGAGTGGGAGAGGTGTAGACATGCATGACTGCATCCAATTTAGATTTGGACTTCTGGGCCAAGGCTCAGGCTTGCTTGAGTTAGATCTACAGAACACAGGAAAAGTGTAATGAGGATACCAACTTCAGAGCTGTCCTCTGACCTCCACAGGAGTTAGATGACCCCCCCTCTCTCATACATGTGCACGAACTCGAGTGAATATTAGGACTTTAAAAAGTTTCTTAGTTTCTTATCATGATGTCCAGATTGTATTGGAGGGAGAGAGCAGTTAAGAGACTTGGGATATTCTTGGGAATAATAATGGTCTTGACTAAGATAGGAGAAATATACCCAAATCCAAGAGCTAGAAACTGTCTGGGGGAATCTGATTATTATAGTAGATGGAAAGTTAAATTTTCTGTCTCATAAGTGGCAATGTGTACAGTTAAGTTTTGGCACATGTGCGTGTGTGTGTGTGTGTGTGTGTGTGTGTGTGTGTGTGTTTCTAGTTCTTGAGATAGATCTCATGTTGCCCAGCCTGACTTTGAAGTTGTGATATAGCTAAGAATGATGTTTTACCAAGGTTATAGGTAGGTTCCTGATAGGAATAATTAGCCATGTATTTACTATATTTAAAAACAAACCTAAAAACAGCAAAACCAAGAAGATGGTTTGGTAGCACATGCCTGTAATCTCAGCCCTTGGGAAGCTGAGGCAGGAGAATGCTGGTCACCAGTTCAGGGCCAGCCTGGCCTACGTGGTGAGTACGAGTAACAGAATAAGACTGCCTCAAAGCGAACTCATTAAATATAGGTGGTAACTTACCTGACTAAAAAGAAAAAAAATCAAGTCTGTAGTTCTTCTATCTGAATGTAACAGAAGTCTGGTAAGTTGATGAATCTTGTCAGCCATTAATGATGGAGTAGCTAACATTTCTGGAGTGTTTGCTATCTGGCACACACTCACTGAAAGTTTCCTCCCTGCTCCTACAACTGTCTTGCGAGGCAGATGCAGTTGAAGAAGCAGGCATAGGGAGGTTTAAATAACTTTCCAAAGTTGGTAGATGGCAGAGGTAAAAGCTGACTAGTTTGTAGGCTGGGTTCTCCATCAGTGGGAGGCACCACCTCTGTAAACATGGGCTCAGACAGATTGTCATACTGAATTTCCCAGGGAGGAAACTGAGGCGTGCTCGCCTTGGGCGTTTGGACTGTCGTACTTCTGAGTTTCGAGTGGCTCCTTTGGCTGCTCCTTTACTTGATTGTGTAGCCTGCCAGTCACGTCAGAGAAGAGAAGCTTGATGCTGGCCTGCCAGACTCATCACCAGAGACCCTGCTGATGTCTCTGGACCCCAGAGTCACTGTGTGGTGTCTGCATCATACCTCCTGCCTGCTTCGTCGCCCAGACCCGAATCTTCCTTCCTTTTTACAGCCAAGTCGTGCTGTGAAGACACACCTTGCCACATTTGTTTGCTGTTCGATGTTTCTGACACATATGCTGCTGATGAGCTGGAGAAAAGTGATTCTTGTTTCTAAAAGCCAGTGTATGAGCATTGCTCCTTAAGCTGTCAGTGAGTAGGCACTAAAAATGGAATGGGTCTATTAAGTAAGTAAGTTAGACCTAATTATAGTAATTCTTGGAAGGTTGGTGTTTCAAGGGATTTTTATTTTGAAAACTCTCCACCCACTGCAGTGACACAGTTACTGTATTTGTAGCTTGGTTATAGAGTGCTGATCTGGGATGTTGAGGAACTGGGATCCGGCAGCTGTGCAGCTTGTAAAAAATACTTAGCATCACAGGACTACCTTGTCTGTGACTGTTCTTATCTTCACAGGTCCTTTTAGTAGGTGCTAAATAAATGGCTTGAGTTTTACCCCAAAATGAGGGTTTTTTTCTTTTTCTTTTCTTTTTTATTTATCCCTCCCACCCTCCCTCCCTTCCCCCCTTCCTGCCACTGTGATCCATTTCATCAGCACTGTCTGAGAGTACGTGAATATACACTTTTAAAAAGAGAAATTCCACATAAGACTGTGCACAGTCTTTATCAGCCATTGAGCATTTGTACAAGGGTTACCTGGGGACTGTGAGACAGACACACGAAGCTATCCTTGGGCCCTGAGAGGATCATGAAGTACTCTGAAATTAAGAAACTGTATGTTGTATGTGTTTGTTCTTTATTTTGCATGTGGAATGGCTCAGCAAATGTGTCTAGTCATGGGCCCCATTTGACTCAGAATAGTATGAATGTAGCCCAAACTCAAAATCATAAATTTACCTAATAGGTGAGGGGGCAGGGGGTGGGAGGGGAGAGAGAGATTTTCAGTTCAATTCCACGGTTCTTAACTGTGAACCTTTTCGATGAATATGCTGCATCACGTGTTAAAAGGTAATATGGATGTAAGCATTCTTTATGTTCTCGGTGAGAATGTAGTGAGCATAGATTTGTCATTGGAAGACTGTATTGGAGAAATTGGGAAGTTTTATATAGTTCATACTGTCCACATGTAATATCTGCATGTGTTGTACTGTCTTTTCATAGGTAGGACACTTTTCCAGTTTAGTTTAAATTATTCCTACCCCTAAAGTCTTTGCTTTTCCAGGTTTATTTCAGGAAACCTATTATGTAGTCTCGCTGCTGTCCCCAACTCTAGCCAAACCCTGTGTTCTCTTGAGTTCTATCTGTTTTCCTTGCACTGATCTTGTCGCCCACTAGGCGTGCCTCAGTGTTGACAGTGTGCTATGGTCTGAGTCCTTAGAGCCGTCTCAGATTCTAAATGAGATTCTCAGGCATTGGTCACAGTCCATACACAGGTGATCTCTAAGCATTGGTGGATACTTCAGGGAAAGCTACACTGTGGGTTTATTAAAGACGCCAGAGAGCTCAGCGGGTGAAAAGAGCTTTCTCTAAAGCGTCACAGTCTGTCGTTGATTCCAAATAATGATGGAAGGAGGAAACTGACTCCATAGAGCTGCCCTTTGACCTCCACAAACATGCCTTACAACAACAACAACAACAACAATAAAGGTCCCGTGTTAAGCCTGCTAAACTCTGTGACCAGCAACCTTCAAGCTTAGCTTGGTCATGGTGCTCTTTGTCTATACGTATCGCTTCTCCTTGGACTAGTGTCACTTTGGAAATGTTGACAATATATATTTTTTTAATCTATGTATGTTTGAAAGTCATGATCTCAGAAGTAAAGGCTACAGTGTAGTTAAGTTCCAAAGCCCCACTTATGTGGCCGTCTATATAATACAATTTGAAATAGATGGGAAAATGGGCAGGAGAAAACATTGAGACGTAGGGTAATAGAGTCAGAAAAATCAATGTGAAGTATTTAGAGAAATGTGTGTTAGCTTCCTTGTGACTGCGTCTTTATAGGTATCCAGATGTCAACAAAGACTAGTTTTCCCGTTATAGTTAGCATTCACAAAAATAAAACTTTGTAAAGCTCTCGGGGTTTTGTTGGTAGTTAGTTTGTTTGTTGTTCTTGAGGCAGGCACTCTCTTAGCCTAAGCTGCCTCCGGTGTACTAGGACTGCAGGCTCTGCTACCACATCTGGTGGAACTGTTGTTAATTCTCACTTGTGATGGAGAATGAAGACTCGAAGCACTCAAGAACAGCTGGGCCATAGCTGGCTGGTTCCTGCTCACTTCTACTTCCATGAACAACAAAGCCTACCGCAATAGTCGTCAACAGCTTGTGGGTTGTGACCTCCTTTGTGGGGGACGTCTAATGACCCTTTCATGGGATCACCTAAGACCATCAGAAAACACAGATATTTACATTACAATTCATAACAGTTTGCCTTCAATCTTTGTCTCATGTAGTCTCTGTAAATGCATATCAAATACATGATTTGTATTGAGATGAGTAATTGGTAAATTGTCTTGAGAGAAAGGATTGAACAGCCAACATATACTGAACTAATATAAAGCTGATGTATTAGGGACAGCGAGTGGTAAAAATGGCAGGGTTTGGCACATAGTATTTACAGGAAAGTAAAGCATATGTCCACTTTTAGTTATCAAAGTTTGAGACCAAAACCTTACTGGTTTCCTCATTCAAGATTCCCTAGATGCCCGAGACGCTCCCTGGCTGAGCTGTCTGTATCACCATGGCAACCTAAGGAGCAAGTTCTAGAGCCAGGCTTCCTGGTGTAAGTGCCCACTGAGCCCATCCTCCTCTGTGTGATTGATGGTGATGCCTGCGAAGGTGGCCAATTGCTGCTAGTGTGAGCACATCTTTCTTCTGCTACCCTCACACTCACCTTTGTTTCTGCACTTCCTGTCTCTACTTAGAAGCTCTGCCTCCTTTCCTGCCATCTAGATGGCTTGTCTTTCCATTTCCAGCATGTCTCAGGGCTCATGGTTAGTGTAATAAAAACATGTATTCTCTTGTAGTTAGTACTTACAAGTTCTAATATCACTTTTAATAAGTCTGTCTGTGACCCTCCACCCACTGTCTATCTTTCCGGGAAATATCCAGATTTGGTAGAACTGGAATATTTTGGGGGAGGAGCTTCATTAGGAATACAAGTAAGTTAGAATTAAACAATTTGCCACCAAAAGTGGATGCATATTTATAATGAGAAAAGATATTCCAACAAAATATTATCAACTAACTTAGAGGAAGGCCCCTTTCTCCTGGGATTTAAGCATCTGATTAGAATGTTCTTGTGAAATGTTCCTGATAGCCCCAGCAGCTCTCAGCAGCCAGAGAGGCTGTGCGAGTACAAGCTCTCTTTTGGTTAACGTTTGTAGAAAGTTCAGCTCTCCTCATTTTTTCTGAGTTTCTCATTATAGCATGTGTCACTACCTGTCATGTCTCACCAGAGTGTAAATCCAGAATGCTTTTGCTTTGTTCAGGGCTGTATCTTGAGGGCCTGGCAGAGTGACTGATAGTAGAGTCTCGGAGTATCTGGAATGAAGAGGATGGCAACACAGCTATGTGGCTGGAGGACAGACCATAGTTTCCAACTGGCAGAGCTCACAGCACAGTACTGCTGGGCCAGTCCTAAGGCTCTGGCATTAGTGGGCACAGAACGTCACGTCGGGCATTCAGATCTGAAGGCCTAAGCAAGGCTCAGAGTTACATGCACGAGAAGTCGTTGTTTTATGCTGAAGATTTAATGGTTATAAGTGAGTTGGATAACTCCCTAACCCAACAGTCTGAATTACAAAATAGTCCTAAATCAAAACAGTGTAGTGCTGATTGATGTCCAGTGGGAAATATAGTCCTGGTCTCACTGGTCTCAGCAGCCCTGATGCAGGTATGCTGAGAAAACATTGGTAACATTCCTCTAAGCAGTCTGATCAGGGCACATGACGCAGATGGACTTCATCTTTAGACTTGGTCCTAAACCCAAGATCTCACTATGCATATGTGATATTTGGAGAAATCAGAAAAAAGTTTGGTTCAAAGTACTTGCTAAGGGAGTCCCAACTCTAATAAATACACCACTAGGTTCTTCTTTAAATGTTGCTATTTGAAAATATGATTGAAGTTTTAGGAAAAGGACTTTGCTCAGCAATAGGAAAAAGCCCCTTAAATTCAAGAAATGGAGTCGTGTTTTCTTTTTGTTGTTTGTTTTGGGTTTGGTTTGGTTTGGTTTTTTGAGACAGGGTTTCTCTGTGTGGCCCTGGCTGTCCCGGAACTCACTCTGTAGGCTGGCCTCGAACTCAGAAATCCGTCTGCCTCTGCCTCCCGAGTGCTGGGATTAAAGGCGTGCGCCAACACTGTCCATCTGCTGTTTGGTTTTTGCAGTTCTTTATAATCTGCAAGAGGCTGTGTTTCTGCTGCAACTACCCCAACCCGAGAGTCTAGGTTAGGGTTCCCAGTGTGACCTGAGAGTCTAGGTTAGGGTTCCCAGTGCGACCATGCTGGCTGCCTTTGTCCTGTAACTCTATGACTGGTTGTCAGGAAGACACTTTTGTTGTTATTGTTGCTTAAACTCTTCTTAGGAATTTGAAGTAGTAAGTTATTTTGTTTTGTTTTTTTCTGTGTAAATCTTCCACAGGTCTTTGCCTGAACAATCTCTTCTGCTGCTTGTAGGTTAAAGGATACATTGTAGGTTAAAGGATACACAGTGGTCTCCCAGAACCAGTAAGATTGAGGTAGCTTGGAGGAGGCAGGGAAGAGAGCGGGCAGACATCCAGGTGAAGTGTAATGATGGGTAAAGGTCTGAGACCTAAGGGAGAGATTGACAAGATGGAAGGCATGCGGGGTGGAACATGGAGAAAGCAGGGTAAAGCAGGGCCAGACTTGTTGAAAGCCAGGCATGTGGGTTAAATACATCCTCAGGGGCTCCAGGACAGAGCTCAGAAGGCTTTCCTGTGGGAGGAATGGTACTAGA
The DNA here is from genome assembly GCA_902729485.2 of Mus minutoides. Taxonomy (NCBI): domain Eukaryota; kingdom Metazoa; phylum Chordata; class Mammalia; order Rodentia; family Muridae; genus Mus; species Mus minutoides. Next base: position 1,077,174 of record LR749873.1, on the reverse strand, counting down.
AGTGTCCTGTAGTATTGTGACAGTCACACAGTGGATCTGAGAGGAAGGGCATGTTAGAATAAATCACATTTTAACAAAAAATAACTTTTCTGAACAAAAAATGGAATGAGGGTGCCCTTGTTGTATGTTTTGAAATGTGTTTACTGTCTGTTTAAAGAGACCAGAGTCTCAGTTAGACTTTTCTAGCCTGTGGCAATGTTTGCCTGAAATTCATGAAGAAGATCTGGTCTCACAAATGTGGAGTTGGAGAAGAGATAGAGTTTTTAGGTATTTGTGGATATTCTTGTCTGATAACCTGCCTCTTGAGACGCGGTGGCTTCTTTAGGGTTAATTGCATGATGTGAAGCTAGAGTGGTGGCCAGTCTGCTTGCTGTCATGTCCAGTTGCCGACCCGACCCTTGTCATCCACCTTTGTCATCCCTGCTTGATTGTTTGTCATTGTGCTTTGGCCATTTGGAAAAATGCAGGTTTCCTATGTCAACTGGGTCTTCTTCAAATTCCCCAAACAGGCTTCCTATGTTCTCTCATTAGAAAGGTCTTGAGCTGTGTTTCCCAGAGTCTGATTCTGCTTAAAGTGCTAGCTGGATGTATGGCTGCCACAAATGCTGTCTATCAGTTGTTTTTATTGATGTGACACATGCATTTAATTCATTTTCAAGATGTCTGTCATATACCCAGTCATGAGCAACTCAGTTTATCTGTAGTCATTTTGAGTAAAGCTGGTGTGCCGTAGAGAAGTGGCTAAGCTCAGCTTGCAACCCAGTCGCAAGAGCTGTGGTACTGCAGGTGTGTCTCGTGTATACGTCTAGTTTCATCTCATAGGATATGAGACGGCATGTTACAGGGTCAAGATTTAATGAAAATAGTAACGTACTCCAACAAAGACACACTTTGGTTAAACTAAGTTGCCCCCTGTGAATCTGGGGTAGTGAAGACCACACAGTGCTAGTTACTATGTGTCGACTTCCTTGGCTTGTGCTCAGGCTTAGTCATGGTGGCAAATAGCACTTTTTGTATTGTTCTGAAAATAGTTTTGACTTCCTGGACCAAAAAGAATCTCAGGAAGTTTCAGGGATCCTGGGACTGTGCTCCAAGGTTATTTGAAGTAAGCTAAGGATAAGTGTTTGAGCTCTGTCACTATAACAAAACGCCCGAGAAAACCAGTTTAATGAAAAAGAAGGCTTAAGGGTGGCTCATAGCTTGAAAAGTTTCCATGCCTGGGCACTCAGCCTGGTCCCTCTGGGCCTGTGGAGGTGCAGATATCTATCATGGCTGTGGTAGTGTATGCTGGGGAGCCTTGTTCTCATCAGAGCAGCTCAGAGGCAGAGTAGCAGGAAGCCACTGAGCCACAGTCCCTTTTAAGGCTTTGTACAGGGACTGAGAAAAATCAGTTTCTTTTGAGGACTGAAGCATTATTAGGAAGACACGAAAAACCCTTACCTCTTTTCAAAGTACTACAGATTCAGAGAGCAACTTCTAAAAGGATTAGTGGACCAGCATATATATCTTATAAAAATTAAACAATAAGAAAGAATGTTTTAAAATAGATAAATACTTTTAATGTGGTGATATATTTTTCTTTCAGTTTTTAGATACAAATATTTTACAAATTTGTTTACTGTTGTATATCTTAACAAATTACAGAGGACTGGAGAGATGGCTCATCGGGTAAGAGCAGGTACTCCTCTGGCAGATTCCCAGGTTCAGTTCCCAGGACCATATCAGGCCATAGTCTGTCATCTCCAGCCCTGCTTCCAGGTGATCTCACACTCTGGGCGCCCAGGCCACCTGCATGTGCATGGTGCACGAAAATAGGCAGGCACCCTGAGTAAATAGATGACTCTTTTAAAACTTACAGTGAAATACAGATTATTTGTTTCAGTTACGTGGTTTTTTACAATATATGCAGCTGTGTGACCCAGTTTTTTAGTAAGATGGACAGTTCCATACATTTCAGAACATTTCAGGAAGTTCCCTCCTGTGCTCCCTGGCTGAACCACATGTTAGTGCTGTCCCACTTCATCCCACAGTTACGCTTGTGATTTCTGTCACCGTGAAGTGTCTTCTGAACTGAGTGTACGTGGATCACAGATGAGCGCTTGGCAGCTGGGGGAACCAGCTAGCTGCACACACTGGACCCTTGCAGGCGTGCTCACCTTTGCTGGTGTGCACTGTACTTTCATGGCTCCTTCACTGTCGTGGTCACTGTAGTTTTGAAAGCTGAAATCAGATGTCTTCTAGCATTGCTGTTTTTCACAATTGACTTTTCTACTTACAGCCTCGGGTTTTTATACATATTTTAGGATTAGTTTTCAAGATAAATATAAATGCTTGCTGGAATTTTTTTTTAATTGACAATAATTGTAAACTTTGGAATGTGGCAAGAAGTATAGAGCAGTCTCAGGGTACAGAACTCAACCATCCTAATGGCCAGATCTTATCTGCACAGCTGGCTACCTCTCAGGCTGCTTTTACCAGCTTGGGCATGCACTCATTAAAAAACAAAAAAACAAAAAAACAAAACTTTGAGTATCATTATCATTTTGTAGTATTTTATCACATACATAGCCAGCTGGGATTTTGATTGGAGTTGTATGGGATCTGCAGATCAATTTATGGAGAATTAAGGTCTTACCAACATCGAATCTTCTCATCTCTGGGTGTAACATATCTATTTATTTAGATCCTTTAAAAGCCTCATCAATATTTTTTGTTATTTTTTAAAAATTCATAAATTTTATCCCTAGCTTATTCTGCTGATACTACAGCAAAAAGGTAATTATGGGATGGCTCAGCGCAGTACACTAGTCATTTTGTGAGCCACATTTTCATTTCTTACGAGAATCTTCCTATGCTTAGTGATGTAGGACCTCCTTTGGCTTAACCTTGTTCAGTTTTAACCCTGAGCATATGGACTCCTCTTAAGAAATGAGGAGACTAGAAAATGACTATTTAGGAAAACCTACTTCTGTAATGTCAAAGATGAAAACAATGGCCTTCTACACTCAGCTTATTTTTATATGTGAGATATTGTTATATTTATATGTGCACATTTTGCAGAATGCTTCTTCTTTGACTTTAGAAGGAAAAAATGCACTTGAAGGTTGTTTCATTTTCACAGGGAAAGCAAGCAGAGAGCAATCAATGCCGGGTTGTTTAGAAGAGCCCACCATGTTCCTTTCTGATATCCAGCAGCTATGCTCTAATGGAAGGAAACACGCTATGGATAGAGAGCACAGCTAAGCAGCATGTCTAAGGTTGAACACTTAAGGGTAACAATGAGGCTTTAGACGAGAAACTTAAGACTTCCTGGAAACACTGATCTTGATTTAGTGCTTAAGGAAAAATTGGGTCTCTGTATGTAAAAAATCACAAAGTCAGAAGAATGTGTGGGCTGGGTAGAGAGTTGGTAAATTGTTTGCCAAGCAAGCATGAGGATCTGAGTTCAGATTCCTCCAGTACCCACACAAAAGCCAAGTGCAGTGGCACACGCCTATGAGCCAGTGTTGGACAGGTTGAGATAGAGGATTCCTGGAGCTGAGAGGCCAGTCTATCTAACCCAGTCAGGGAGCTCTGGGTATAGTGATAGACCCTGTCTCAAAAAGCTGAGGGCAAGAGCGACCGAGGGAGACACATATGCACATGAGATACAAACATTTGTATACATATACTGCACACACAGTCACTCCTGTGGGATTGAAGTGGACAGAAATAATCCGTAACTTTTCTTAGTCATAAGCATATGGGGAAATGAGATAGATAATGCTTCAGAAATCTAAGATACAGGTGAGTACCACTTCAGAATTTTCAGGGCAGGTAAAGGCTTGTATCACAAGCCTGATGACTTGACTTTGATCCCTGAAATCCCCGTGGTGGAGAGAACTGGCCTCCGGCAGCAGCCCTCCAAATCCACGATCATACCACGGCATGCGTCCTCCTCCCACAGTAAATAAGTGGAATACGTTTTTGAAAAGAGCTAGGAACACATAATTTATTTTGTTGTGCATTCCAGATTCATTCGTGCCAATCTTGTCTTTCTGATGTTTGGAAGCTGTTGGTTGGTATTTGGTGACATTTCTTACCAAATTCTCCTTCCTATCCACTCACAGGTTTTATAGTTTTGAGGTTGCCCGTAGAATGCCCGCATGCATGGTGACTCTGGATCCCCCTCTGTTCTGGTTGGCTAGGCTGTGTCTTACTTTGGCTTATGAATGCTGCAGGTTGCTGTGTGGACCTTTCCTGTCTACCGATGGCTGTCTCTGGTGGCTGTCCTCATGCTGGCACGGTTTCTTGGCTTGCTGACCCTCCCAGTGTCTTACTCCTCTCTGAACTACCCACTGTTGATACCCATTTTAATGTGCAAATCCTAACAATATGAAGTATTGAACGTAATTTCTACTGTATGTTTTGTTAAAGCTATGTCTTTTCTAGTAAGATACCCTATCTAAAGTTTTTTAGAAATTTAATTGTGAGCCAGGCATGGACTTAAGTCTACATTTTAAGATTATATCATAATCTTAGCACTCAGTAGATTGAAGCAGGAAGATTTTAACTTCCAGGCTAGTTTGGGCTTACAGAGCAAAACCCCACTTCAAATAAACAATAAAAAATGGATTGCTGGCTTTTGCTTTGCTGTTGTTAATTTTAAGAGTTTAATTTTGGGTCCATGTCTGTTACTAAGTAGAATTTGCAAAGGTCTCCCCTTTTGTCTTGCCTTTTCATTCTCATAATGTCTATGTCAGACCTGGATTTTCTAGTATGTTATCTTTGTAGCTTTGCATTTTTATATCTGTAATCTACTTTGAATGGATTTTTATAAGAGGTATAAGATCTAGGTGTGCGTTGGTGGGTGGGCATGGTGTGAGAGTTCTGGTCCAGAACCATTTGATGAAAAGACTTTTCTTTGTATTGCTTTTTCTCCTTTGTGAAGACCAGCTGGCTGTATTTGTGTGGATCTATTTCTGGGTACTTATATTAGTTTGCAACCATGTAACAAATACCAGTGACGAAGTAACCATACTTTGATTGAATTGATTGAATGGCTTAAACAACAGAAAATTATTTCTGGCCAGAATTCTAGAGATGATGCTCTTCATAGGATGGTTTCTTCTGTGGAGTCTTTTGCAAGCGTACAGAAGGTCCTTCTCCTGGTGTCTTTCTGTGGCAAAGGGGAATTAGAGATAGCCAGATTGAGGAGGTAATGACTGGGAGAAGCCCTTGAGTTAAGTCAAGAGTTTTGTTGCTACTGCCGCCTGTGGAGTTCTCTTCTTGGACAGGTTAGCAATGAATAATCATTTTGATGGTGAGAGGAGGAGCTGACACATTCTGTAATTGATTGCCAAGGAGTTTGGTCCTGCTGTTTCCTTCCAGTTCCAAGTTGTTTTGTCCTTCTGTTGGTCCCTAAGGTTTTTGTTGAACACTTAAACCTTACCATGGTTGACTCCAGCTAGATCCCAAGGAGGCCAGATAAAAGTGGTTATAGTACTTACTCATTTAATAACAGCATTAGGAAATAGGGAACATTTTTTGAATAAGTATTACATTATGTGACTCTCAGTAAACATAAAAAATTCTTACAGTCCATGACCCTATAAGAAAGACTCTTTAGGGGAGAGAAGGTGGAAGGAAGTTGTTTCTTAAAGTATGGTTTAGATTTCGTAGGTAAGTAGAAGAAGGTTGTATTAGAGGTAAGTACTGCCGATGAGGGCCCTCTGAGCCGTGAGCAAGGAGGGCTTGTGCTGGTTGGTACTGGTCAGAGCCTCTTGCAGGGAGGGAGTGGGTGTGAAGGGCGTGTTTGAGTATGGGTCACACTAAAGGAAATGATTTGTTTTAGAGAATAGTGACATAAACTGAATATTAATAAGGAAAATCATAGCAAATACATGTACTGAATACTTAACTGTGTGTCCGGTGTGGCTTCATAGGTGTTCTTGCTTTAAGGTGCCCCCTGAAGATAGGGAAGGTGAAGGCGGTGAAGAGCGGTCAGTGCAGGCGTAAGGTCTCAGTGAGAGCAGAAGTTGAGCCCCGAGTGACCTTCAGGCCCTCTTTGCTGCAGATCTTAGGTTTTCTTGTGCTGAGCTAGACCAGAATACAGCTTGCCATATAGTTTGCATGGTGTAACTTAGACATGATGAAGAAAGGGGCCATTGAAGATGTTTCAACAGAACTGAAGGGAGAGAGCCACTGATAGGTAAGGCCTGTTTATTTCTTAGCTCCTTGGGAGAATAAGTGGGTGGTTCACCCTTGCTGTAGAAGGCTGGCCCTGAGCATAGCAGCCAGTAAGTTCTGTCTCTTTAGGAAGAAGCTGGGACCGCTTGGGAGTAAGCCTGAAGCTTGGGCCTGTTGACTTCCCCTCATGAAAGGAGTCGGGCATACCTGAGGCCTCAGCCACCCCACACTGCATACCCCATGCAGCAGCCTTGTGAGTTTCTGCCTGAACTGCTCAGAGCCAGAGTCAGGCAGAGCCCGAGTGAACTTCGAGGGGAGCTGGGGAGGAGGCTCCATCTGCCCGGCTACTCCGGTCCATGCTGTGCTGAGGCTCACCCACACTACTGTAAATGAGTTAGCCCAGTGAGCTCACTGGCTTGCAGAGCTGGAGTGGGCTTGGTGCTGGTTAGGTCTCCTGTCTCCTCTCTCCCTTTACTCCTGGGAGGCAGTTAGAGTGTGGGCAGCACAGACCCCAGTGTTATGATGTTCTCTCCCCTCTCTGCTCCTTGGGGTGTTGGTTTGTTTGCTTGTTTTTGTCCCTCACCCCCACCGCAGTCCTCTGGTCCTCCCACTGGTGAGACCCTGCCGCAGAGCTGCGCTTGCTTTCGAGGCTGTCAGTACTGTGGTTTCTCCTCCCCATCGCTCTGCCGGGTCTAAGGACTGTGGCTCTGCTGAGTGCTGGCATGTAGCCAACATGCCAGGAATCTGGTAATCATGGAACATGCTTTGATTTTGGATGCAAAGATTTATTTTTCTTCCAGTAAAACTGGCTACAGGAGGTTTGACAATCTCTTTTTTTTCTCCCAAAACCCAAAATTGGATGTTTCTGTAAATTGCTGGGCAGGGCTGCTATTTTTGCTTTTCGTTTTGTTGTTTGTGTTGAGTTTCTTACACTTTCTGTTATATTATAAGGCAATACTTGAATCAAACTTAGGAAATATTTCCATAACAATTTACATTGTTTTTATGAAAAGTGATATAAAAGACCCTTTAGGCAATGATTTTTATGAACAAAGTTTTGCCACTTTTGGTGTTTATCTGGCTAAGATTTGAAACATTAAAGTTTTAAATATTTTAATTATGATTATCTCAAGAGGTTTTTTAAAAATCTCCTTTGAGTTGTATAGATTGAGTCGCACGGAAGAGATGCTCACTTCATCCCGAGTTCCTCTCCAGGGTTCTTCTTTTGTCAAGTTCCCATAATGCATTTCTTACAACCAACCAAGTCCCCAGGCCGCTCTGCTGCTCCTCCCTGCTGCCCTGCCCTCTCTGCTGTGCTCCTCCCTGCTGCCCTGCCCTCTCTGCTGTGCTCCCCACTGCTGCCCTGCCCTCTCTGCTGTGCTAGGGCCCCACCTCCGGGACTGATGAAAGTTCAGTAGCAGGTTTGGTTACATAGAGTGCTCTGGCCTGTAATAGTTTTGCAGACTTTTTCTTCTTTGTTTTTTAATGACCTTGACAGATAGCAGGTTAGATGGAAGTCATGGAGATAGGGTGCCCACCCGTGTGGCCAGCAAGAGCTTGTCACTAACAGTGTTTACATTTATCACCTGACACCCAGTGTTTGCCTGCCCATGCATAGCTCTTCATAGCTGTGTTTCCCAGGGCGTGCCTTTCACACCCTTTGGAAGAAAGTCTCCTACAGGGGATCTGCAGTCAGGCTTCAGCCACCACTTTTAGGCTGGGGTAAATATGTATAGCTGTGCCTCTGCCCCTGTTGATAGTATTTGTTGGTGATGCTGGGGCTGTGCCTCAGATGTCACCTATGCTAAATACATATTCCTGCTGTGCTGTTTAGTCCCCAGTTTGCTTATTCGGTTTCTTTATTAGTGTGGATTGATGGCTACAGTGCAGAGCTACATACTTCATTGGAATTTAACTGCATCTGTTTGTTCTGTGTCTTTTGATAGGTCCACATCGTATTGTTTTTAACACATTCTGGCATTTTATTTTTTAATATTTTGGGGCATGACAACGTACTTAGGCTCATCTGTAAATGCTTTGCTGTAGCCTAGAATCGGGCCTTTCACAATAAGGCATGGTTCTTCTTACTGTTGTCAGACAACCAAGGTCTGCGAGCAAGTGTGAGAGCGCTTGCCTTCCTTTCATGGTGCCCACCCAGGTCTCACTCTCCACAAAACAAGCAAAGCAAAAAACTTTGAAAGTTGAGCTCTGGGTCTATTCCTTGCTTCTAGGTGCTCTCTCTCAGCTGATAAGCTTAGGCGCGAGCGCGTGCGCGCGTGTGGGTGTGTGTGTGTGTGTGTGTGTGTGTGTGTGTGTGTGTGATAAGTGCTAAGTGTCTGAGCCATGTGAATACAGGTGCCTGTAAACTTTTTGGTTTTGTGAGGCAAGGTCTTGCTATGTACACAAGATATGGCTTTGAACCTACAGAGCTCTGCCAGCCTCTGCCTCCTGAGTGCTGGATTCAAAGGTGTGCTCTACCATGTCCAGCTATATAAATAGTTCTATATCCATCTCTGTGCATTTTAGCCTAACTGTGAGTTCATAATGTCTCTTTATTCTAGTACCTGATGGTTCCTGCCAGCCTTCCCTTTGCTATCTGTCACTCCCATCTTCAGTAGGAGAAACCTGGCTCCCATATTTGTTCAGCTCCAGTATACATATTCTATATATAATATATAGTTTCCATATAGTAACCATTTTTAGTGTTAATAAATTGCTGTGAAGTGGGAACTTCATTCTAATTTACAGATAGAGGGATTTGTGGGGAATGTAAGTGACTTCCCCAAGGACCCACAGTTAGCAAGGAAGTACACTAGAGTTGAGCCCAGACAGCCCCTCCAGAGTCTCACAGGCAGCCAGACTGACAGGAGTGGGTGTGTAGACCGTGGACCTCTGCAACCTGCAGTGTTGCTTCTTGGAGATATATATTTATTTAAAGGTCTTTGTTTTTCTAAGGAGTTGGGGGTTTGGAAATGATCTAGACAATTCAAGATCCCCCCAGGAAGTGAGGCAGAATGACAGTTAGGAAAGGTAGGCAGACAGAAGAAAAGTTTGTTGAAGAGAGGAAAAGTGAGATTGTACTTGCAAGAACAGGAGTTTATGCTTTTGAAAATGTTCTGGAGTGAAAATATGGTCAGTGTTTCTTTTTTTCTCTCTCTCTCTGAACCGTTCCATGATGATTGCCAGATCACTGTTTCTTCCTGGTAGAAGCATGTGGCTGGCACCCTCTTCACATATGTCTCTTGCAGAGGGGAAAGGAGGAGGTCAGCATTGCAGTTAGCAAAGGCGTTGTATTGGCAGCTGGTCAAAACCAAATTATCTGAAGGGATTTCGTTATTAGTGTACAAGAGCCATCTTATCTATATTCTGTGTACTTGTTTAGTATTTAGTTTTATTAGCTTTTATATAGAAGCCCTCAGTCACTCTGGGGTTTGCTTTTAAACTCTGGAGGTTTCCCCTTCCCTTCACCTCTTGTAGCATCTGACTTCTATTTAATAGTTTTATTGAGGATACAGCCCCTTAAGCCCGTAACTCAGTGAGTATAATCCAGTGTTGCATTTTAAAGGCCAAGTGTTGTTTATCTGTAATTCTATTTTTATATTAACTCCTCCTAATGAACACCAACAGTGACCATCGTGTCAGATAGTTATGTCTGGGGTGGTGGCTCTGTGGTAGAATGCTTGATTGTGCAAATTCCTAGGTCCCTACTCTGAACAAAAACTTAAAAGGAAGGGAGAAGAGGGAGGGAGAGAGGGAAAAGGAGGGTGAGAGGGAAGAAAAGAGAGGAGGAGGAGGAGGAGGGAATGAGTGACTGAACTGTGGCCCTCCCTATTGGGTCCCCAGTGGGAGGGGGATGCACACAGTCAGTCTCACCAGCATTCCCTTTGCCTTCCTCCTCCTGCCGGCTGCTTTCTCGCACAGATTTTGTATCTGTAGCACCTCTGCTCCCACAGCCTGCTTCCACTAAGTCATAATTAAATAGAAGCAAGATGCTGCGTATTGCCTTGTCTGCAAGTAGATGGAAGTTCTTTTTCTGTGCCAAGTGTGGAAGGGGTTAGACTTCTTCTATTGCTTACATTTTGAAGGGAGCTGACCACATACAGCCTGATTTTTGTCCACTGTTCTACTGTGAGCAAGTCGCCTATTCTTTGGAGCTCGGGGAGGGCCACAGCTTTCAGATCACCTCTCACTCTGAGGTGTGTCATTTACAAAAAAGAAAATCTGGCTATCGACTATATCTAAATTATGGATTGTTGCAAGTAGCTCACAGAATTATAGTTTCTTGACCTTCTCAATAAAAGAAAAGTGACCTGGTGATGGTGTATAAGATTACTTTGGAAGCTGCTGGTTTAAGTTTGGATAAATTACTCCTTATATAGTGCATTAGAATTTCCACAGCACTCACTTTTCATTAGAAGCTTCTAAGTGTCAGGTTGGTGCCCAGCGTGAAAGAACTGAGGTGCATTAGGTAGGGCAAGAAGAGCGGGGTGGGGTGTGGGCATAGTTTCTAAGAAACGTTGTGGAGGGGCTGCAGGGATGCTCTGGCTTACTGACTGAGTGCTCGCTGTACAGTTGTGAAGACTGCAGTCAGATCCCAGCACCCACAGAGCAAGCTACATGTCCCTCAAACACCTGTAACTCCAACTTCAGTGACAGTGACACCCTCTTTTAGCCTCTGGAGTGCACCCACACATACATGGCTACACGTCCACGCACATGTATGCAGAAATAAATAACATCTTTTAAAAAATTACTGAGGCATTTCTGAAGAAAATGTAATTTTGAAATTTTTGCCTAGCATTTTACAAGCAAAGGTGTTTCTGAAATGTACGTTGATTTTCCCCAGAGTAGTTTCTGCAAAGAGGATGATAGATTCCAGTTCAAAGTCTAAAATCTAAAACAGTGGTTAAGATAGGCAGGGAGGTGTCATTTAAAGGAGGGATGGGATGTCTTCTCCTTCATTTGCTGTACAGATGTTCAACGAACTATGCTGCCTGTGTCTACACCTTGTCTTTCGGTGGGGAAGTGGAAGATGTGTTTCTGTCTTTCCGGCTTGCCTGTTTCTGTAGTGATTAGGATCGAGTCACTGATGTAGAGAATAAAGACAGAGGAACAAAGCTATGTTAACTCTGACAGTGCGTTGGTACTTGTTCCCTAGTGAGTTTGCCTTGACCTACTTTTCTGAGGGGTTCCCCTTGGGAGAGGGCAGGAGTCTGTGAGTTCCTGTGTTTACTCTTATCTAAAGAGTGGATGCTGACACATGGGAAGGAATTGTGCCACATGGGGCTGCATCAGTCTCAGACATGGCCTGAGGGAAGCGAGCAATGGAGTGCCCTACGCACAGTGACCCACACTGGACACCTCCAGCTGCTGCCTTCACAACAGGCAGGGCCGATGGAGTGCTCTCTAGACAGCTCTGAGAGGACAGTTTGCCCATCACCGTGGTGGCACAGGTGGGTGGGCTGCTGCCCCCCTGATTTGCTTTTCCTGTGACTTTTGTGAATAAGTTTACTTTTTACCTCAGCCACCAACTATGCTGCTGTTCTGTGAATAGCCAGGGGACAGTGGAGCTTACCTTCGTGGTCCCTGGCCATAACCCATGTTTATTATTTTTTTATACTTTTATCTATTATGGGGGAAGATCTGCCTCTGTGCCCATGTGGAGGGCAGAGGACAACTCTCACGGAGTCGTATCCTTCCTTCCACACTTAGGTGGGTTCTGCAGATAAAAGCCAGGCTCCAGATGTGGTGTAAGAACCCTTACCTGCGGAGCTCTCACACTGGCCTATTGAGTCTCTCTCTGGTTCAGCTACGGCCACACCAGCTGCTAGAGCTGGAGAGTCCTTGTCCCTTCCAAGTCCTCCTTAGTGTCAGGGTTGGAGCTTGGGTGATCCTATCCTTTTCTTCTGGTCCAAGGACTTTAGTCCTTTGGAATTTTCTTTATGTGGAAACAAGATTATGCACACACTAACAACGGATCCTGGGAGGAAGGAAAAAGGGTGGGAGGATGGAGAGCAGGAGAGGCTGATGGGAAAGAAAAAGAAACTCTGCGTCCATTGCTATATATGACGGTGTATGACATATATGTGGCATGAAAGTAGAAGGGGAAGATTGTAGGAGGAGAAGGAGGGGCGAGTAAAGGATGAGAAGGGCAGTGAGCAAGTGATGTGACGTGCAGGAGAAAATGTCAGAAATGACGTCACTACATAGTATGTGCACAGAGATCAGAGAACACACTTGTGGGAGTTAGTTTTGTCTCCTAAGCATGTAGGTTTCAGGCATTGAACTTGGGTGGAGAGTGCCCTAACCTGCTGAGCCTTGCTGTCACAACAAGAAGGCCATTGTTTTACACACTAGCTAAAAACTTAACATCCTTCTTTTATTCTTTCTTTCTTTATTTACTTACTCATTAATATTTATTTTTTGAACTCTGATGGAGTCTTGTACTTACAGAGATATTTAACATAGTAGAATTGAGTGACTGACAAAATGTTTGTCAAATAAAAGCTTCTTGGTTCCATCAACCTGAGGTGGCCACTCGGGGTGGGGGTGGGGGTGGGGGGAGGGTCGGAGCTGCAGCTGCAGTGTTATAGTCCCACCACATAATAGAGAGGCATAAATATACCAAAGAAACAGGAGCCGAGGCTGTCACAGAATACCTGCCATACCATTCGCTCCCAATGAATACGTAGTGACTAGGCAGGACCCTGCAACCATCTGCTGCTCTTTCCCTCACACCATGACGTGGTCTCTGTTAGAGACAGTGGAAGTTAGTGCACTCAGCTAGGAATGTGTACTACAAGTTTGTAGTATAATTTCAGTAAGGAAAACATCAGAATTTGTATACACAGAAGGAAGGGAATTTACTGGCCCTCTCTAGGCTTCCTTTGAATTGGATCTTAAATAACAGGTTTAACTAAAAATAGAGTCTAAGAAAGCACTCCTGATACAGATGTTCAGTTCCTGCTCAGGGACTGTACCCAGATGTAAGGAGTATATGAAATACAGTTTGCTTTTAAAACTGACTCTTGGGAAAGCAAGATACTCAAACATGTGTACTTATGCACATGAACAAACCAAAAAATAAAATTCAAAATAAATGTTTGGTGAGAGCCGGGCGTGGTGGTGCACGACGCCTTTAATCCCAGCACTCAGGAGGCAGAGGCAGGCGGATTTCTGAGTTCGAGGCCAGTCTGGTCTGCAAAGCTAGTTCCAGGACAGCCAGGGCTATACAGAGAAACCCTGTCTCAAAAAAACAAAACAAAAAAAAAAAGTTTGGTGAGATGGCTCATCAGTAAAGGCACTTGCCCCCAAATCCGATGGCCTGAGTTCTATCCTTGGGACCTCCCCATGGTAGACAAATAAAACCTGATTCCCACAAATTGTCCTCTGATTTCCACCTAAGCTCTGTGCGTCACACACACAGGAATAAATACATGTAATAAAGATCCTTCTCGCTGGGCAGTGGTGGTGCACGCCTTTAATCCCAGCACTTGGGAGGCAGAAGCAGGTGGATCTCTGAGTTTGAGACCAGCCTGGTCTACAGAGTGTATTACAGGAAAGCCAGGGCTACACAGAGAAACCCTGTCTCGAAAAAAACAAACAAAAACAAAAAACAAAAAAAACAGCCAAACAAACAAACAAACAAAGATCCTTTTCTTAAAAAAGGTGTATTGCTTTAGTTCTAATATGTGAACAGAAACTCACAAATGAAGTAACTGGTGAATTTATAAAAAATAAAAACTAAAATAGACTATTAGGGGCTTTGGATCCCTGGCGCCAGCCACAAAGGGTATGGGTGGAGGAGCTGAACCCTAGTGTGCTCCACAGTTCTGGTTCCGTTGTGGGGAGGCAGACATACATGTCTCTGGCCTCATATGTGTTCATGTGTCTTCTCATCCACAGTACCACACATGTGCGTGTTCACTCACACTGTGCAGGCACACACTCGTTTTTTACATGTACAAACCGACTTGCTGTGTTTCCGAACATTGGATCCTGTTGTTTACCAGACTTAAAACAGCAGATAAAACATTAAAATCTTTGGTTTTTCCAAACACCTTGTAATATTTCTAAAAATTCCATGTGGATTGTATGGTATGGATGAGTTTCATGTGAATGAGAAAATTATATGTAGAAAGGCCTTTTTAGAATTCCACAAACAGAAACTATGATAAATGTATTTATACATGTGATGTCCTGCAACATAATGCCTTATACGTTTTGATAAGAAAGGTTTGTTTTTAAGAAACTAGCAAACTTTTCAAAATTTGAAAAAATGTCTTTATCCTTCATATTTCTAAAAGTATCTTTAATCAACTATTCAACTTTCTTAAAAATAATCCTTTAAGTACTGTTTTCATTATAAATAGTTTAACATTTCTCAACATTCATATACTTGCATATTTGTTCCAAAAGCATGTAACAGGATCCTTGGCTGTCACAGCAAAGTGATTATAATGGTTTTCACTAGAGTTTGAAATTATTATGTGTGGGCAAAGAACCAAAATTTCCATAGATAGATAGCTTTGCAAAAATGTGGAGATCTTTGCTGTATTACCAGTTGCTTTGTTATTAGAATGATCTATTATGCCAAGCTTCTAGAACTCTGAATTGTCTGCATTATTTATGTGGTGCAGATTGCTGATGAATATGAGGAACTGTGAACTCTCAATGCAGGCTGTTTGTGGTGTAGCCTGCCAATCTGTCAGGCATTCAGCTGCCTGCTAGATAATACAGTGGCCTCTTCCTATTCCAGAGTCGGTCTGGACAGGTGTGTAGCCCCCCTCCCTCCGTCTAGACCAGCATGCTCCTGTTCAGACTTGTGTATAATAGAAACCAAGAAGATACTGACCACTGGAATTAGTGCTTAAACCTGTCCAAGCCAGGAGCATCTCTAGACTCTGCTGTGGATGTGCTGGATGTGGAATGTGCATGATTATTTTTAGTCTGTTTGTTTCTACAGTTTTGAGTTGTCTTGGTTTTTTGTTTGTTTGTTTTGTTTGTTTGTTTTTCTTTTAAGTTTCTGAGTTTATCTCAGGATCTACTATATTCGATTTCCCTTCCCCCTTCCCCCTTCCCCCTTTCCTCTTCCCCCTTCCCCCTTCCCCCTTCTCCCTTCCCCCTCACCTCCCCACCTACTAGATTGTCCTGAAGAAGCTTGTCAACTGGCTTAGTTTTACTCCTCTGATTCCTTCATGTTCCTAGTCAGCACTTATTCCAAACCTGAAAATAACAACTGTGTATTTGTTGGTTGGTTGTTTTCATTTTAACATTAACATTTAACATTTTATTAACATAAGGAGCTGTAGAGATGGTCCTCTGGTGATTCAGATTAGATCTCAGGACCCATAATAAGTAGCTCACAGGCACTTACTTGTTCTAAGTCTAGCTCCAGGGCATCTGTCACCCTCTTCTGGCCTCCAAGGTACCCATACATATGCTATACATTAGTAAATATTTTAAAAATTAAACATAAGTTCAATGAATTGAACACATACTTTCTGTAAGCATGACTCCATTTTCTGGGTATGAAAATACAATAAGACAGTCCAGGACCTCACAGCTTTAACAAGCAATTAGTAAACATAGTAAAAGTTACTTTGATGCAGTGTAAATATAAATACTGAGGGTCCTAAGAAAAATTACATTGTGGAAATTCTTTGTAAGTTTGTTTGGTTTTGCTCAAAAATTTTTTCTAAATTGCTTTTTTGACCTCCAGTAACTTCTATGTAAATGGTATGGGGCTCATACATGACTTCAATCCTGGAGGGTGAGACTGGAGAATTTCTACTTTGGGAATACCAAAAAATATAAATATATTGTATGACTTGCTAAGTGTGACACATGGATATAGCTGTGAAACCATCAGAACAATAATAAATAGATTCATGATTCTCTTAAGGTTTTTTTTTATAGTCCTGAATAATTACTTCATCTTTACTCACCTCTTCTTTCTTTTTTATTTTTTAAAATTTTCATACAGATATAGTACCTCAGGCATATTTCTCCCCCTCCCTTTTCTTGCCCCTCTCAATTGTTCCTTTTGTTCCACTAGATACTTTGACCTTATTTTTGTTTTTTATTCTCTCTCTGTCTCTCTGTCTCTCTCTGTCTCTCTGTCTCTCTCTCTCTCTCTCTCTCTCTCTCTCTCTCTCTCACACACACACACACACACACACACACACATACACACACACATTCTTTTATACACAATTCTTTACCTGTTCCTCTGTTGTTAGTCACCTAATGAGCTCCTGATATGTTGACTTGGAGTCCTTTCACAAAATACCAGGAGTGGCATGTTTGGGTCATGAGATAGATATATTTTGTTTTCAATTTATTTTATGTTGTATGAGTGTTTTGGTTGCATGTATCTCTATGTGCAGTGTGGGTGCAGGTTCCCCTGGAAGACAAAGCGGGGTTATCAGATCTGGAACTGGAGTTACAGGTGATTATGAGCTGCAGTGTGGGTGCTGGAAGCAAATGTGGATCCTCTGGAAGAGCAGAAAGTTCTCTTCACCACTGTGCCATCGCTCTAGTCCGTATTTTAAGTCCTTTGACAAGCCTCCATACAGATTCCCATAGAACCTGGACTGCTTCACACTCCCATCCCACCCACGGTGGATACGGTCCCACCCTGCTGTCTACAGTCTGCCAGCATCACATACCTGTGTTCTTTCTCTTTGTAGCTCACACTCAGATTACGGATAAAATCTCACTCAGGGTGGCTTTGACTTGCATTCTCTGATGGCTGGTGAAGATAGACATTTTTTTTCCATGATTTAAATTTTTTTTTCATGATTTAAAATTTTTTTTTTTTTTTTTTTTTTTTTTTTTTTTTTTTTTTTTTTTTTTTTTTTTTTTTTTTTTTTTTTTTTTTTTTTTTTTTTTTTGCCGTTTGCAATTTTGAGCACTCCCTGTTGATTTGGTTAGCCTACTTATTAACTGGGTTGTTGACTTCTTGGTTTTGTTTTTTGTTTTTTTTTTAATGTCTTTGTGAGTCCTAGCTTTACGTTAGTATAGCTAACAAAGTTTTGTTCCATCCTGTAGGTCATCTCTTCTTCTATAATCTGCCTTTTCAGCTCCTGAGTCTCATTGTTGGCTATCGCTCATCCCCTTTCTCTGCCTGCGCCCTGTGGTATTTCTGCTGCTTTCCCCACTGCTTCAGAGTTTTAGGGCTCTTGGGTCTTAGATTCTTTGGCTTTGATTTTTTTTTTTTTTTTTTTTTTTTTTTTTTTTTTTTTTTTTTTTTTTTTTGCACAGTGAGTGATACCTTCTATACGTTGAAGAATCTGTCTTTTTTTATGATGTGTATTTTTCACTTCTTTGTAGAGAATCTTGTTTGTCACTATGTGAGTTTATATCTGAGAAGGAGAGAGCCATCAGTAAAACCTAAACTAGCTATTTGAAACGATATATAACAGAAAGACAGATCTCTGCCAAGATCAGTCAAGAAATAAAAGACATAAGTAGTATTTATTGGTTAATATCGATAATGAAATGGGGACCCACCCGCCAATGGAGCAGATACTAACACACCCAAGAGAACAGTATGAACAGTTTGTGCTAATAAAAAGAAAGCCTAAGAGATAGCAGGCAGAGTTGAGACGTTGCGCTATCCCAGAGAATAGACTGGGACTCCTGTGTGTTAGTAATGTAAGCAGAGGGAAGAACTTAGCAGGCATCTAATTCCTTGAATGGAGGGGCTGGTGTGGGCAGGCGTGTCCAGCCTTCTGACATGGCTGCCAGCTGTCATCTGTAAAGTTCATGCTGGAGAACCTTGCAGTCAACTGCAAAGTAAGTTAATGATCTTGTGTTGGGTGTTCATCCTGCGCTGCACGTGGGACATGCCTGGAGGGATTTGGCTCGGGCAGTTGGAAGGTGCTGTGTCATTACTACCAGTGAATTGCAGGTGAAGGTTGGTGCTGTGTTTGAACCCCCTGGGCTTATGCAAATCTGGAGCACCTAGAAGTCTCCTTAACTTGTGTCTGCTTGGGTTAAAACAGGCTTGAGTTCCTGTTTTTAAACTTACCAGCTTGGTTTTCTGTTTAAGAGTGTGTCTTTAAATGTTTCCAGAAACATAAAGTATCATTAAAAAATCAGATTAAACTCCTCCTCATATACTTATTAGTTATTAGATGGGTCTGAGGTAGGAACAAAGGCCCTACAGTGAGAGGTCTCTTGTAACACACTACAGTGTTTGTGTGTAACAGCAGTGCTAAAGTTCTTGGCACAGATTACTTTAGTGATAAAGCTGTAGCTTAGCTTCAGATCTCTGGAAGTCCTTGCCAGGCTTGTCTGATTGCCCTTAGGCAGCAGGGCAGTCCTCTCTAGAATATGGCCCCAGGTATCCCTCATTCATGGTTTATTAGATCCCTAAAGTTCTTGAAAATGATCTGATGAGGTGCTAGGTGTAGGCACCTCCCCTCCCCACCTTGCTCAAACAAGCGTTGCACTACTGAAGGAGGAAGGTAAGGCAGACAGCTGAGGAGCTGGAGAGCTGGAGAGAGGTGAAGAGCCTTGCTCTCCCAGAACCCACAGGGCAGCTCACAGCAGCCTGTAACTCCAGCTCCATGGGGTCCGATGTCCTCTCTAGTCCTGCACACATGGAAACAGAATCAGAAAGACCTTTGGAAGCCAGTGCTGAGGAAGTGAAATAGCTTTTCCCTGTGCTTACCTTCCTGGGGTAAAATAAAAATACACCTTGATGACCACTATTTACTCCCGATGCCTGCACCTGACCAGACAGAGCTATTAGTAAAACTGCAACCACACTATCTGCCACTTGTCAGGAATTCCTGTTCTTGTTGGCATATAACATAGTTATATCATTTGTTTGTCCATTGTGTGAGACCAGAGATGGGACCCAAGTATTCTACCCCTTCAGTTCCAGCCAAACACAGCTGTGTGCTGAGCACTTTTTATTAGTAGTGCAGTCAGCAGCTCCAGAGCACAGCACCTCTTGTAGCTTTGGTGGATTCCTTAGAAATGTGCTATGCATAGGTAAGTAAATATGACCGCGCTTCTCGTGGAGTTTTGGTTATTTTAGTGACCAGTACATGAGGTCTCGGTCTACTCTTGCCTGCCACCTTTCATTTGTGTCTTTTCTAGGTTCTGTCCTGACATTCCCTCACAAGCAGACGGGAAGAGTCATCTGGTAGTGTGCTCCAGGGGCTGCTGAGGTGCAGCACGTCTGGGTTGCTGATGCTGTGGAACAATTAAATAAACCATCGCAGTGGATTTTAGTAAACAGTCGTATTGTGCCTCAGTAGCAAACAGTAGTGCAAATATTTTATATTTATTCCTCTGGTGACTGTTTCCAGGAATCCTACAGATACCGGTGTCCAGGGATGTTCACAGTCTTCCATGTAAAATGGCATATATAGACTTGGCACAGATTTCCTTGAGTGATGCCGCTGTCGCTTAGCTGTGCCCGTCTTCCTGAGCTGTTGAAGTTGGCCTAGGTGACACAATACTAAGTTTAGTTGAGGTGTAAGTGTAGCCCCACATTGCTTAGAAAGTGGGGTGTTTTCCTTCGGATATAGTCAACCTGCAGATAAAGAATAGATTCAGAGGGCCAACTGCAAATTTATTCTAAAGTAACAATAAGTACTGGAAAATGCAGTTTAGTACTGCCCAACGTGCACAGGCCCTGGGGTCGGCACTGCCCAGCACGCACAGGCCCTGGGGTCAGCACTGTTCAGTACATACAGGCCCTGGGGTCAGCACTGCCCAGCACGCACAGGCCCTGGGGTCAGCACTGTTCAGCACACACAGGCCCTGGGGTCAGCACTGTTCAGTACACACAGGCCCTGGGGTCAGCCTGGAACCACATTAAAAGCAAAGGGAAAGTCAGTAAGCTGTTACCCCAATGCATCCTGGGGGACCACACTCAACTACTCATTTTTATGCAGTCCTCACCTTTCCATCTGAGCTGTCTCTCCGGTCCCATTGAGCTGCTCTGTATCATGCCAGATCCATTTATAATCTTAAAATTCTGTGAAGCTGAAGTCAGTAATGCATCCACTTTAATCACTATGAGAGCATACCTGAGATAATCAAGTTAGTAGGCGAAGGGCTCATTTTAAACCACAGTTTCAGAGGTTTCTGTGCCTTGTTAGTTTGAACTACAGCAGCATAATATCATGGATAGTAGGGAAAATTCCCATCATAGTACGGCATGGTGGCTGAGAAGCAGATAGAAAGCAGAAGGACCATGGACCCCACCCTCTCCTTGAAGGCATCTGTTAGTGGCCTTACTTTCATCAGGCCCCAGCTCTTAAAGGTTCCACCACCTTCAGACGATGCTATGGCTTAGAGAGCAAACCTTCAATACCTGGGACTCCAAACTGAAGTCTGCTCTCCAATTTGGTATCATTGCTTAGCATTTATTGTGAGATATCTGCATATGGCAGTGGCAGTCTGATTATTTCTAACTCTCAAGCAGCATTGCGTTGTGACTACTAAACATTGTGTTTAACCTTCACTTGTAGAAAAAACTGGCGTGATTCCACCAGGAGAAGCAATGGCACTTGACCTCTGATTGGAAAGCTATTGAATTCGATAGTGAATATCTGCCATGAGTACAGTTTTTGCTGCGAATGTAATTCTAGGTAGATGTCATTTTTGTTAGTGCACAGTGTCATTCAGCAGCCCAAGTATGTGTGTGTGAATGTGTGAGAGTGTGTGCCTGTGTACTTGAGTGTGTATGAGTGTGTGGTGAGCATGTGTGTGTATGTGAGTGTGTATATGAATGTGTGTGTGAGTGAGTGTGAGATTGTATGAGTATGTATATGTGAATGTGTGAGAGTGTGTGCCTGTGTGCTTGAGTGTGTGAGTGAGTGTGTGAGTATATACGAGGGTGTATATGAGTGTGTGTGTGAGTGAGTGTGTGAGAGTATATGTGTGTTTGTGTTGGCACATATGTGGAGATCAGAGGACCACTCTGGAAGTCATTCAGTCTTTCCGTCTGTAGGAGGGCTCCAGGTTCAAACTCAGATCCACATGCTTCTTTGTCGGCAGGCATCTACCTGTTAGCATCCCACTAGACCCTTATTTAGGTGTTTGTAATGCAGGACTTTTTATATCTCATCTCACATGCTTCCAAGAGACAAGTCTTCAGGGATGCGTGTTGTTTGCTTGTTTTAAGTGGTCCTGGAATTTGAATTTAGGGCCTCGTGCACGCCGTGCAAGACTGCTACTGAGCTACAGTCCCAGCCTGCAGGAGTGCTTGTCATATGCACTGGAATCTGAACACCGCTTGGCCACCGATACTGTTGTTTCTGTAATAGGAAGCTGGGATTTGATAACTGGGTCCCTTATCTTCTCCTAGTCTTGGTACCACTTAAATTTTATCCTCATTATTAGTTGACACTTACGGTCTGGCAGTTAGCAGGGACTGGAAAGACGGCTGAGCAGTGAAGAGCACTGAGTACTCTTCCAGAGACCTGAGATTGATTCCCAGCACCCACACTGATGACACTCAGCCACCTGTAACTCCAGCTCCACGGCATCATCCATAAGAATACATTAGCAAGGTTCGTGCTCATGCTGGCTGTCAGGGGTTGCTTGGATAGAAAACTTCTATTTTTTTAAGTGTTGTTGATATGGCTCAATTCCATTTTGAATTCCAGAATTCAAAATAAGTCTTTGAACTTGACCATGCCTGCTGGCTTCTTTCCTCATCCACAGATGATTTTCCAGGACTACATCCAATCATTATCTGCTAACTGCATTTTTTTTAAAGTTGCTTCCATCATCTCTGTTTTCTCTTTCTTTTTGAAGATCATATGATCTTAGAAACTTTGATCTTTAATTACCTAGTTTCAAGAAGTGAAGAGCCAAAGAGCCATTGCCGTCAACTCTAGAAGAGAGTCTGTGAAAGAGGCCTGCGTGACACAGGGCAGAAAGGCCTCAGGGGTCAAGGCAGTTTGCAGATGTGTTCTTTCCTGAAAGCTGTTTCCGGTGCACCTCTCCTCTCTTGTCTGAGATTGTTTCTTCGGAACCCTTCCCCCCTCCTCTCCCAACCCTGCCTCACCACCTTCTCAGTCCAGCCAGCTGTACTGCAGGCCCAGCCTGATGGCATCGTCACACGAAGTCACTAGGTTGCTTGGGGTGCTTCTCGGCATTTCCAGTGTCACGCTTTCATCAAAAACAACCTTTATTAGCCTTATGTGGCTATTAAAATCCAAACTAGAGGGACTGGAGAGATGGCTCCAGTGGTTAAGAGCACTGGCTCCTTTCTCTTTCAGAGGTTCTGAGTTCAATTCCCAGCAACCACATGGTGGCTCACAATCATTTGTAATGGGATCCAATGCCCTCTTCTGATGTGTCTGAAGACAGCTACAGTGTACTCATATAAATAAAAAAAGTCTAAACTAGAATACCGTAGCATCTCTCTGCTGATGCAGTAGAACACTGATGAGGGCCCAGAGGAGACCTAAACATACTGCCTGTGGTATTCACGGGTTAGAGGAGACCTAAACATACTGCCTGTGGTATTCACGGGTTAGAAGACAGCCTGTGAAAGATATTCTAGCCAAATTAATCAGGAAATTAAATATACGCTCCATTAAAAAAAAATCAGTGCATGTATGTGTATAAAAAAGCTGATTTAAAAGTTGACATGGGAAGCAAAACACTTAATATAAAGAATTCTGAAAAAGTTACAGGAATCAAAGCAAGGCTATGTGACATTAGTAAGGATCACCACAAAGGATCCACATAGTGTGTAGTATGAAACCGCATACACAGTGTGTAGTATGAAACCGCATACACGGTGTGTAGTATGAAACCGCACAAGGGCAATAATGTGGAGGAAGACTGTCTTTTTAATAAGCAGAGTTGGGACAGTCCAACAAAAGTGAGCTCCAATGTGCCGTAAGATAAATCTAAGCAGAGCTGCAAAACTCAGATCCAGCTGCGGAAGTAAGATGCAGGAGGAGACCTTTGGATAAGGGCTTAAGCAATAAGGTCTTGGAATGACATCAGAAGCACAGTCCACTAAAGGACATGCGACAGATTGGACAAACCTGAAAGGTGTGCTGCTCTGTAGCTGGAACTGCCACAGCAGAGTAGCATAGGCCCAGGCAGACGGAGTCCTCTGCCCGAATGCTGGCGGGGTTGGTTCCCAGCTGGCAGAGAGCTGGCTGCCTTCTCACTGTTTTCATGGGCCTTAGACCTTAGTGTCCTTTCCTCTTTCTGAAAAGGTGTCAATTATATTAATTAGAACTGACCTAAACAGTCTCATTTAACCTTAGTTATGTGTTTAAACTACTTGTCTCCAAATATGGTTATTTTCTAAGGTACTGTGAGTGAGGAGTGGGTGGGGGTGCAGAAGTTAGTCCAAACATCCTGCTCACGTGAATGACAAGCTATATCTAGAATATATAGAGAACACTCAGATGTCAGTGAGAAAATCTCTTGGTTAAAACATGGGCAAAGAACTAGAAGACACCCTTTACCAAAGGATGGCAGATGGGAGCTTAAGTGTCATAGGCAATTATGAAAATGCAAACTGAAGGCTCCGTGAGACGTGCCTGCATCTGTTAGCCATCTACTATAATGACTGATGCAGAGAAAGGCATCTGAACCCTCACTTGCTGCTGGGCATGAGCAGTGGTCCCCTTGCTCTAGAAATGGTGTGTCAGTTTCTTAGAAGCTAAACATGTATCTTCGGTGGATGAGCTCGCCCCACACCTTCGTTTTTTGTGTAACCTGCGTACAGTGTAGGAGTCTGTTCATATTTGCCAGAAGTTGAAAGCAGCCCTGACGGCCTTCAGACTGGGTGCTGCATATTTGAGGCCCCCAGCTGAGTCCTTGGGCCTGGAGAGGTGTTTATGCGTGTACACACTCAAGAAAACAACAAAAACACAACTTATTCCTGTCAGGAAGTACTCTGACATGGGTAAACAGACAGAGTGTAAATTCCAGCAGAAAGGAATGAACTACTGGTGTGTGCAAGAGACAGCTCGAGAGACTGCATCCTGAGTGGTTTATATGGCTTTCCAAAAAACAGGCCTGTCGTGGCACCCAGGGAGGGTGACTTCTCAGTGGGTTTTCTGGCAGTGGAGCTTTGCCGTGGCCTGATGGTCACAAGGGCATCAATGTATATTTTAAAACTATAGTCTACCTTCCACAATCCATGTTACTATCTGATTTTAAAATTTTTAAATCCCTAGTCTTAGGTGTTTACTGCATGTGTACATATAATTGGAAAGTTCAGTTTTTCGAGTTGTTGGCTTACAGTTGAACATAGGTACAGGTAGCACAGCGTTCTTCTATTAGACCACGAATATGCAACATCAGTGCTGTGGGGCAGCAAAAGGTCTGATCTCTGTCTCAGCTATTTATTAGCACTGCCATTGTACTGAGAAAGCAGCCGTAGACAGTATTTAAATGAGCATGACTGTGTACTAGTAAAACTTTATTTATAAAAATACACATTCTTACCTATCCTTAGAGAATCTGGCTATCCTGAGTCCTTTGTTCATGCTAATTCAAGGTTTTCAAGTAGAATGACCTTAAAATATATCATCAAAATTAAATAAAATTTTAATTCTAAAAGTATGGAAGCACATTGTTAGTAATGATAAGACAGTAGACATGCAGGAAGAGCGTCCTGAGCAAGCCAGGGATATTTGCCACCCTGTCATTCTCCTGTGCACGGGTTTCCTTTGCGGTGGACATGTACCTGGTGCAGTTAGCTGTGGAAAAGCAAACAAGATGCTCATTTGGGAGGGAGTTTGGATCATCCACTTCCTTCTGAAAGGGTGTGTGTGGGTCTCGCCCGGTGCTTAGCCTCCCCTAGTGCTCAGAATTGCCTGGTGTTTGCTTTGTTTTCCCCGTGGGCCTTTAAACCTCACCTTTCTCTGTGTGTCCTTTCCCCTCGTTCCTTTCCTAAGTTAGACACGTCCTGTTTTTCAGATCTCAGCATGAATGGTATCATCAGGAAGCCATCAGACCCAGAAGCTAAGTGGAGCAGGTGTCTGTGGCCACATCCTTAGACCTGGCTGTGCCTCAGAAGTGGCTTGGTGTTAGGGACAGGTTCCTGGGTCCCACTTTGGAATCCCTTGATTCAGGGCTAATGCCAATGTTTTGTTTGCTTTTTTTCTATTTAAGCATACTGTTTTTATATACCCCGCCAGCTGGGTTACTATTTGGAAGCTGTTTAGAATACATTTGTAGTATGCGTTGCTTTAGGAGGAATCTTGGGAATAAATAGTCTCTTCTGTCTTGTTTCTGCAGAGGAGAGGGGTCAGGAAAAGGATGCAGTGGCCAGCGCTTGCTCAGACCCAGCCTGTGGCTTACTGCAACCTTCGTGGCTGTCATTTCACACCCCGTTTCCATGACCACAGTGAACATCCTCTTCTACAGGATAAGTGTTGAAAGCTCTAGGTGCTCAGTACCCAGACAGGGTCAGTTTTTCCAAAGATGGTTGTCTTTGACTCTAACTGTGGCACCTGGCCTGCCCCTGGGTGCATGGTGATTCCTCTTGACTGGGCATTTGCTTACCTGTATTCCCATGTGCAGAGGACGCTCCTCATACCTGAGCGTGCTCAGCAGTGTGAAGTCAGCTCAGGAGAATAACTTTTCCGTACTAGTCTAATCTGACCGAAAGCCTCCCAGGGCTCATGCAAACAAAATCTCAAGCAGATCTGAAGTCAAGAGTTTTCAGTGGGCTGGAGAGATGGCTCAGCCGCTAAAGGCTGGGATCACAACCAAAAATATAAGAATTTTCAAGAGCGTTTGTAAACTGAGATTATTTCTAAATCTGTAGGATTCTCATCAGGCCCTCTTCAGTTTGAGAAAGACCTAGGGTCTGTGGGAGTGGTGTGGGGGTGGGGGTGGGGTGGGAAGTGCCTATGTGAAAATAGGTTAAGGGGACAGAGTCGGGATAACCTAATCCCAGGATCTAGGCCAGGACTGGGCACTGTGGTAGGAGTGTGGCTGGTGCTGAGGAACCACAGTGATTTGGTTTGGCCAGAGCATAAAGGAAAAATCTGGGAGTGACTGGACAGATAGGTGGGGGCCAGATAATAAAGGGTTTTATTGAAGTTAAAAATACTGTATTTCACAACTTCATATTCACATGCACAAGAATGAAATTGGAAACTCCCTATGGTGCAACATCATACAGAAAGTTACTAAAAGTGGATCATTGACCTTAATATAAGGGTGGAAAGTAAAGACTGCTGGCAAAGAGATCTGGCCTGCTGGCTTGCTTAACTGCCGAGAAACACAGAGGGACAAAACAAGCCACGTCGGACTTCATCAAAATAAATACATTAATGCATCGAGGGGATGAAGACAGGCACTAAGGTGTAGCCCCACGCTGACATGCTTGCCTGCTAGTCCTGCGGGACAGGAAGAGAAATGACGAGCTCCTAATAGGAGAGAAAGCGTGCATAGTGTGGAGCTTAAGGTATAAATATCTGGTGGCATTGTAAATTGATGCACTAGGCGTGATGGTGCACACCTGGAATCGGATACTCTAGAGGTGGGTAGGCATCCCATGGGAGAGCTAAAGGAAAAAGACAAAGTCACAGATTTCCAAGGGTGTGTGTGGGGAAACTGGAGCCGTATAGTATGTGTGAGCTGAGGAAGCACTGGAGCTGCTGTGGAAAACAATTGGCAGCTCTTCAAACAACTTTTCCATTCTAGGGGTCCATCTTCAGTGACGGGCCTGGAATAGTCTACAGCCCAACATTTCTTAGTGCAGTTAAGGTCTATATTTGAGAAAATTAGAAACAGGTTTACCCAGACATTTATATGGTTTCATATAAATGTAAGTAGTATTTATAACACAGATACAAAAAGAACCCATGTGTTATACGTCTTTTTCTTATCACTCTGACCAAACACCTGACGAGAAGCACCTTAAGGGGAAGAGGAAAGCTTTATTTTGGTTCCTGGTTGGAAGGGGTGTGATTCCTCATGTCTGTGAAGGTAGCTACATCGGGTTGGAAGTGTGGACCTGGGACTTCTCATGGCATGCCCCAGAGCGGCAGGGAATGCTCATCCGCCCCCCCCCCCACCCCCATGTCTGGGCTGGAGCCTCAGCTCATGGGATGATACAGTCAGCAGTGGTCTTCTTCCTCACAGAAATGTGTCTCCTCAGGGATCCTAAGGCCAGTCAAGTTGACACTGAAGATTAACTGCCTCCTTCTATATCCTTCAGCCGATGAGTGGAAAACCCGAATGTATTTCTCTGCAATGTAATATTATTTGTATGAATATGAGAACATTCTGAGCAGAAGGAGCGACCCCATGTTGCTCAGTTCCCTTTAGTGAACCTCAAGACCACAGGGAAGGGAAGTGGGCAGTTGTCAGGAGAGTAGGAATGATCGCTTGTGGGCTTAGGGTTTGCTTTGGTTTGGGTGCTGTGGTGAAATATTCTAAAATTCAGTAGTCATGGTGCTCCACTAACTCTAATCTATGAAGTGACGGCAGCGAGTGAAAGGTAAGCTGGGATGTGGCTTCTGTCTGAGGGCTGTCAACAGCAAGGTGTACATGCTCATGCAGGTCACGTCAGTGCCTGCCCTTAAGAAGTATGGGAACTTTATTGCAATGCTGACTTTGTTTTTTAAAAAATGTTCATAAATGCTAATATATCTTAGAAAGTTAACCTTGCTCATTGAAAACTAAATTGCTTGAACTGAATAAAAACTGGTAAATCCAGAGTAAATATTAGAGATAATATTGACTTAATCCTGAAATAAGTGATTTTTTTTTAAAGATAGGATTTTGCTCCATAGTCCTGATTGGCATTGCACTCTCCTCTGCCTCAGCATCTCAATTACTAAAATCCCATGTCTGCAGCCACCAGTGTGTGCCACACGATCATAATGCCTTCAAAACTCCTTGTGTATAACATGGTTTCTGATGAGGAAAGGCTCTGAGATAGAAGTCCCCTGACTTCCTTTGGACCCCCCGCCATGCCACCCTCACAGAGTGAAATGCCTCATTATTACCAAGTAAGATACACTGAGTAGCATTTCAGAAAGCAGGAGGAGGAGCTCTGAAGCAGGTGGAGAGAGAGCACCATAAGTTAAATCATTCATCCCAAAGAGACTGGGATTTGGAACTGTTGTTACCTTGTAGCAAGTTTTTAACAGACCTTTTGAATTATATTAATACGTCAAAGAGTAGTGGCAGACCCTCTGAAAGCATAGTGAATCGTGGCTTATTTCACCTGCTCACTAGGAGTTTACTGTCATGATTTCTCAGCTGAATATTGCTAATGAGAACTCAGAGTAAATCAGCTCTTAGCCAGGTATTTTGAGTGCAGCAGCCATTTTGAAAGACATTCCTGACTTTGTCCAGAAAGAGTGTGCCCTCCTGTGGCCTCTGGGAGCAAAATTTCAGCTCTGATCAATCAGCTTCACTTTGTGACGTAACACAGTAGAGTCACCATACTTCTTTTCAATAAACAAGCGAGACTTTTTAACAGGTCTGCTTTGAAGGCACTGGGTCAGGGAGTAGCATCTTGTTTTGTTTGCAGATGCCTGTGTTTCCCCAGGTGCACCATGTCCCTAGTTGCAGATGTTCCACAGCGACATTCTGGGTTCATTGTTTATGTAATGTCTCATCCTGGAAAAAGGGACAGAATTTACTCAGTGCTGTTGGGAGGATTGTCACACTTAAAAGAAAGGAACTTTGGCTTGAAGTATTCAGATCTGTTTTCTATTGTCTCCGTATGGGCATCATGAGTATTTGTTAGTGATGAAGATTATATGTTGAAGAATTTTAAAAGACTTTTTTATATGTATGTTTGCCTGCATGTTTGTGTTGTGTGTGCCTGGTGCCCATGGGGGCCAGGAGAGGGCATTGAATCCCCTGGAATGGTAGAGAGCCATCATGTGGGTGCTAGAAACTTAACTCAGGTTCTCTGGAAAAGCAGCCAGTGCTTTTAACCACTTCACCATCTCTTCAGCTCTAAAGATGAGATTTTTAAATGAGTTTTCCCTGCATTTTTAAAAATTTTTTAATTTTATAGGGAATATATTAGTTACTTTCCTATTGCTTTGTTAAAACACCATGACTTAAGGAACTTAAAGAAGAAGGTATTTAATTGGATTGACTTTTCCAGAGGGTTAGAGTCCATGAGGATGGAGTGAAGGCCTGGGGGAGAAACAGCTGAGAGACCATGAGCAGGAGGCACTGGGTGCGCTGGACATGACCAGAGGCTTTGGAACCTCAACCTCCCCCCACCCATGACACACTCTCCAACAAGGTCATTCCTTGTAACCCTTCCCAGACAGCCAACTGGGGACCAAGTATTCAAGCAACTTAGGCTTACAGGGGGGCCGGGAATCACACTCAAATACCACAAAAAGAATCTTTTGGATTAAAAAAAAATTTTAAGGCAGAGTCTCACTTTGTAACCTTGGCTGACCTGGAACTAACTTTGTAAATCAGGCTAGCTTTGAACTTGTGCCAACACACCTACCTCTCCCTCTCATCAAATGAGGTGCTAGGATTAAAGGTCTGTGCCACCACAATGACTCTAAAAAAATAGTGTGTGGCATATGTATATGTGTGTTTGTGCATGTGTGGGTGTATGCAGGTACACACGCACATGTGTGCATGTTTGTATATGTTGAGGTCAGACGTTGGCATCAGTGTCACCTGTCACCTGCCAACATACTTTCTGCAGCAGAGATCATCCGGATGCTGAGACTACAGGCATGCCTAGCCATACGCGATATCTGTGCCCTGCTTTTCTGTGGCAGCCGAGGACTTAGACTCAGGTCCTATTGCCTGTTCAGCAAGCACATTACCAAGGGAACCATCTCCCGGCCCTTGGAGAATCTTAAGTGGATATTTTTAGTGATAGCTTAACTTTTTTTTTCTACTTTCTTGTGTACTTCCCTAGTTTGCTTATGTGTGTTGGTGGAGGGAAGGAGTATATTTGTTGGTGTGTGAATGCTGCATATACATGCTTTTGTGTATGGGGACTCAGGTGTCTGCAGGTGTTGGGAGGACATGTATGCAGATGTGTTCAGAGACCCAAATTTGATGGCTGGAGGCATCTTCAGTTGCTCTCATCTTACACGTTGAGGCAGGGTCCCTAACTGAATCCAGAGCTTGCTGTTCCTGCTAGTCTCTGTAGCCAGCTTGCTGTGGGACTTCCCTGCCGGGCCTCCAGAGAGCTGGGTTTTACATGAGTGTTGGGAAGCTGAACTCCATTCTGACCCTCAACATCTGCACAACAAGTGCTTTCCCCTTGAGTCCTCTCCCCAGTCCCTCTGCTGGCACTCTAATGCCCTGGTACTCTAAGAAGAGTTCTTTTGTTAATTGCCTGATTTTCCCAATCTATTACTAAGGGAGTATTGCAGCTAAATCTAATCCTGGCCATATGATAAGATCTTCCTATAATCATGGAATTGCATATGTGTTTTCCCTTTAGACTGATAAAAAATTAATTAAATGTAAACACCTAAAATACTTTGAAAATTCTTACCCAGTTTTATAGCATCTTAAATTGTTAAAGATTTACTGCCGTTGGAACTCAAGTTCATAGATATTTAATACTTAGATAAACAGTTGTAAACACTTGGAGCCTAATATCTGATTGATTTTTGGGGCAGGAGGCAGGGTTGTGTAGCTCAAGATGGTCTCCAATTTTGAACAATCCTCCTGACTCTTCCTAAGTGCTAGGATTGGCAGGCATGCCCTCATACCCAGCTTATGAATTGGCTAGCTTCTGTCTGTCCATCCCTCCCTTTTTTAGATTAAAGATGTCATATAGCCCAGGCTATCCTTCAACTTCTGTAGTAACTGAGGATTATCTTAAACTTCTAATTCTCCTATCTCCACCAGTGGAATTATAGTGCTGTGGTTAAAGATGTGTGCCATCATGCTTGGGTTAACCAAGCTGGGGGTAGAACTCAGGGCTGCCATCCAAGTATTCCACCAGCTGAGCCACATCCCCAGCTCCATGGATTGATTTTTAAATTTATTTTTCATGACTGACTTGTTTTGACTACATTGATTTTATTGGCAACATGTGGATTTGAAGTGACATAAGGGGGCTGCTTTCATGATTAGATTCTAATTGAAGATTTCAGTGTTTCCCAGCCTTTGCATGAAGAGCTCTGTGGTCTAACGCATGAAGGAATTCACTAGGAAGTCTGCAGGAGACTTCCTGGCTTTGAGCCCCAGTGCTTCCACGTAGCCAGTTGTATGACCAAGCAGGTTTTTCACTTCATTTTTCTTATTTGCAACACGGAACAGTACTGGTTTTTACCTTACAGGTCCTATAAGAATCAAGTGAGTATAAAGGCACTTAGAACAGCGCCCAGTTAGTGTGGCGGTAAGTTTACACTTCGTGCTGGGATTCATTATGAAGGACACGGTGCTGGCTGGTTGTAAATTAGATTGTACATTTAATTATAATGTAAATTAGATACTTTAAAAATATTTCTGTATGATTGAAAATAAACAATAAACTGATATGCTTATTATTACAGCTGTTTTTTTTCATGATCTTTCCTCTTCTTTTAGGCACGGAATGTCAACACTGGAGAATTAGCAGCAATTAAAGTGATAAAATTGGAACCAGGTAAATTATTTGAAATTTGATGTTTCTTATTGCTAGAAAGTCACTGTATATCATAGAGTAATTTTTTTATAGTTTTTTTAAATGGTCTTTGTAGTTCAGGTTGACCTTAAACTATTTTTTTTTAAAGATTTATTTATTTATTATATGTAAGTACACTGTAGCTGTCCTCAGACACTCCAGAAGAGGGCATCAGATTTCATTACGGATGGTTGTAAGCCACCATGTGGTTGCTGGGATTTGAACTTGGGACCTTCGGAAGAGCAGTCGGGTGCTCTTACCTGCTGAGCCATCTCACCAGCCCCCAAACTATTGATATTCCTACCCCAGCATCCTGCGTCCTGCAATTATAGGCCTGCCTGGCTAATACTTACTTTGATGTTTGATTACCATTCGCTGGTTTACTCAGTGTCTCTCCTTCCTTCTTCCTCTCTGAGCCCAGCATGGGCTTTGCTCAGGTTTTCCTAGAGAAATGGTTGGTAGCTCTGGGAAGGAGAGTAGGTCCCCAGGGGATGTGACATCAGAACTCCCCAGACTAACTGTGGCAAGTTTATACTAGCTTATTTATTTCCAGATGACATTGCTCTGTTATGAGAGGCAAGTGTGGTCCAGTGGGAAAGACTGGCCTAACATTTGGGAAGCTGTAGTCTGGGTCTTTGTGTCCTGAGTTTCTCAACAGACCTCACCAGCTCTTAGCACCTATGTGTCATTAATATCTAAATAGTCCTTCCAACTTGATCAGCCCATTATAAAGCCTCTCAGAGCCTCTTTGTGCATCATCACGTCTGCTCTACTCTGTTCTCCTTTGTGTTCCCCCAGAGGCTGCCTGTCTTCACAAAACTTCTACAACTTTGAGGGAATGAGCCTGCCAAGGTTGTACCCTCACTCTTTCATATTTCCACATTTTAATAAAACACATTTTCTCAGCTCTGAACTAAAGTCCTGGCACAGAATCTACTCAGTATATCTTAAAATCTCCGCAAAAAATCAAACTAGAAACTTAGAAAGCTGTCATCCACTCAGTTGTTTTCTGATGTGTATAATGGGTGACTTGTGATACTATTTATTGGTCTTCAACTTTGCTGTGTATTAGAAGATACACAGTTAAAGAAAGACAAGGAAGCCGTTCGTTTGTACTACTCTCCTGTCGTTGTTCCTGTCTTGGAGAATGTGTACTTATTTCTGGGTTTGGCTGAGCAGTTGAAATCACAGACTCTGACAGCAGCTCTTTCCCTGCTGGTCAGGACCCATTACCTACGGTTTCAGGATCTCTGTTTTCTCATCTCTAAAGGAGATAGTACTAGTAGCTTTCTTTTCAGATTTGTTATGGGAGTTAAGCAGTGCATATCCAAAGTAAAGTACTTCAGTAGGGCCCGGCATCCTGCACTATAAGGAAAAGGTTGCTATTGCCCACTGTGCTGAAGTTCCCAAAGTGTGACCAGCCTTGTTTTGTCAATTCCTGGTTACCCTCCAAGCACACACACACACCATACCACACACCACATTACACCACACCGTACCACACCACACCACACCACACCACACCACACCACACCACACCAGTTTGTGTTGAATCAGATCTGAAGCATCAAATCATCTCTAAAAACATTTCAGTGTAAAAAGGGAATAAAAAATGAAAAGTGACAAAACCTTTGTGTGTACTCCTGGTGGGAGTGTGAGACAGGGTTGCCACTCTAGAAAACATTGAGTTCTGTGGGGTTTTGTTACTGTGGTTGGTTGGTTTGTGTTTGTTTTGGAGATAGGGTCTCACTATGTAGCCCTGGCTGTCCTGGAACTTACTCTGTAGACCAGGCTGCCCTTGAACTCAGAGATCCACCTGCCTCTACCTCCCAAGGGCGGGGGTTAAAGACTTGTGACATTGTGTCTGGCTCTAGTTCTTTCTTTAAAAGTGCCTATAGATTTACCACAGTGACTCAGCAGTCACTCTGTCAAGTCTAGCTCCACCGCTTGCACACGAGCGACAGTATTCTAGAGTCATCGTAGCAAACACATAAAAAGCCTACCATGTCCTGGCCTGTGACCCGCTGCTGTAGAGTGCAGAGATGGGAGGGTCCCTGGGGCTGCCTGCTCTTCAGCCTTGTCCACTGAGAGACCCTGTCTCAAGGGAATAAGGCAAAGTAAAAAGTAAAAACCAGAAAAGGCAACGTCCTCCTCTAGCTTCTGTATATATGCATGGACTTGAACTTGGTTACACACAGGCATGTGTATATCAAATACGAAATTTCTTTAAAGTGCTCAATATATAACCAAGAGACAACTAACAATATTAATAATAGTTTCTTACTAATAAAGTCCCCATATTGGAAATAGTTGATATGTCTTAACAGTCATTTATGTCTGTAAGTGTCTCTTTCTTTTGTCTCTTTTTTCTGCAGCTTTTAAAAAATAATCTGGATAATCTGTCCTATAATTTGTCACCAGGATGACCTGTGCTGGTTTGCCCCTCTGGGGTACATTCTGTGTTGTGAATTCTTTTTTTTTTTTTAAATGCCAGAATCTTCCAGGAAAGACCTTTTTTTTTTTTAAAGATTTATTTTATTTATTATATGTAAGTACACTGTAGCTGTCTTCAGACACTCCAGAAGAGGGAGCCAGATCTCGTTACAGATGGTTGTGAGCCACCATGTGGTTGCTGGGATTTGAACTTAGAAGAGCAGTCGGGTGCTCTTACCCGCTGAGCCATCTCACCAGCCCCTGTGTTGTGAGTTCTTAGCAGTGAAAACTGAAGAATCAGGCTTTGCTTGGTGTGGGAAAAGGTCTGTCTTCTTGAGCGGTGTAATACCGACACCTTTTCAGAATTATGGTGGTCGATCTCCTTTGTAAAAATAAAACTTAACTCTGCAACAGTCAAATGCAATGTAATATGGACGTTAAGAATTTGATTTAGTTATTTCCTTTTTTCTTTTTTAATAGCTGGTAGCCATTTTGAAACTAAAGCTAAGTGAAAACTTGAGATACTTTGGCAAAATTGTTTACATGTGAGGTTAGCTGAAAGTGTCTCACTGTGACTTCTAATCTTGTTCACATGACTTTAATTTATATTTCCTTTTCTCAAGTGTTTTGTTTTGTTTTTTACTTAACTATCAGTCTATCCTTTTTTGGACTTAAATTGCAAAACCCATTTTGATCATTGTAATGAAAGTAGGAAAATAGAATGAAAGCAGAGGCAGAAATTAAAGCCATTCATCATCCTGACTTGTAGATCATTGTCAACTTTATTTTCTCCAGATTTTTTTGATATTTACGTAGAAATACTCATACATACATGATTATGTTTACAGTGCACTAAGCAGATTGTGAGGGGTAAAGGTGAAAGGTAGACAAAACCATACTATAGATCAGCATAATGTGCTATTGATATTCCTCCCAGCCCCAAGCTCCCTGGATAGCAACTCAGACTCAAAAGGTGTTTACAAATACCTAGGCCATATATATAGTTAGGCCTTTCCCCTGACTTCCTAATAATTTAAGATAATCCGTCTATAATAATCCACATCTGCCACATGGCTGGTTACCTGTTCTCAGCTCAAGTACCATGCTTCTGTTTCTTCACATCTGTCCCCATAACTCCTCCTGCCTGGCTCTATCCCGGAAGTCTTTCTGCCTCCTGGATGTCCCACCTTCTATTCTACCCTTTCCTATAGGCCATAGGCTTTTTAATTGACAGGGTATGCATCCACACAATACATGGGTATTCTCTCTACAGGTCAGCTGACTTTGTTAGCTTGATGCATGTGATGGGCACAGCTCTGAGATCTCTGTAGTGGTCTTGCAGAAGTGGCTCACAAGGGCGGTCAGTCCTGTGAGGAATCTCTCTGCTGCAAGCATCAGGCTGGGTAGGGGGAAAGACAACACATCACCCTCAGCAGCAAGAATTAAGTTCTGTGAGAAAAGATGGCGATTTCTGGTATTTTCCCTATACATCCATGTTCCTTTCTACTGCAGTTCTGGGAATCAGGCCTAGGGCCTTGTTCATTGCTAATAAGAGTTCTGTCACTGGTCCTCAGCCTGGCTCTGTTGCTGACTGTGTTCTCAGACTTGAAGTCACCTTGCCCATCACAGGTACCAGACATGTATATTTTTATGGATATGATAGTATATCATGAGTATTTTTCTATGTTTCTATTTCTAAACTGCTATCTTTTCTTTCTTTTTTAAAAAATATTTCATGTGTATGGATGTTTTAATCCACATATATGTCTTTGGACTGCCTGAAATTGGAGTTACAAATGGTTGGTAGCAGCATATTAGTCCCCAAGTCCCCTCACAGAGCAGCAAGTGCTCAGTATCAGTACAGANATCATGAGTATTTTTCTATGTTTCTATTTCTAAACTGCTATCTTTTCTTTCTTTTTTAAAAAATATTTCATGTGTATGGATGTTTTAATCCACATATATGTCTTTGGACTGCCTGAAATTGGAGTTACAAATGGTTGGTAGCAGCATATTAGTCCCCAAGTCCCCTCACAGAGCAGCAAGTGCTCAGTATCAGTACAGAGCTATTGCCCCAGTTCTTAACAAGTATCAATATAGAGCTATTGCTCCAGTTTTTAACAAGTATCAATACAGAGCTATTGCTCCAGTTTTTAACAAGTATCAATACAGAGCTACTGCTCCAGTTCTTAACAAGTATCAATACAGAGCTACTGTTCCAGTTTTAACAAGTATCAATACAGAGCTATTGCTCCAGTTCTTAACAAGTATCAATACAGAGCTACTGCTCCAATTCTTAACAAGTATCAATACAGAGCTACTGTTCCAGTTTTAACAAGTATCAATACAGAGCTACTGCTCCAGTTTTTAACAAGCCATTGGGGATTTGGGTTGTTTGTTTTTGTGGGGTTTATTGTTTTTGTTGTTTTGTTTGAGGGAGGATGGGTTTGTTTTCTTGTCTGAGACAAGGTCTCGCTATGTAGAGCAGGCTGGCCTAGAACTCATAGAGTTCTGCCTGCTTGTGGTACTTGAATACTGGCATTAAAGGCCTGTACACCACGCCTGGCTACAAGGACATACTCTGTTTTGTCATCAATTTTAGAGCTGACTGATGACAGTCTTATTAGGAACATGTATATTAGGGATATCATAGTTAGAATGGTTGACCTTAATGTTTTCAGGATTTCTTTTTCCTTTTAAAAAAAGTTTGTTTGTTTGTTTGTTTGTTTGTTTATGGTCACTGTAGCTATCTTCAGACACACCAGAAGAGGGCATCAGTTCCCATTATAGATGGTTGTGAGCCACCATTTGGTTCCTGGGAATTGAACACAGGACTTGTAGAAGAGTAGTCAATGTTCTTAACCGCTCCAAGCCCAAGATTTCTTTTTCTTAAACCTTTGTGAAAAATCATAGTATATTTATTACTAAGCTAAAATTGTTCTCCTATTGGTAATTACCATTTCTTTGGGGGCTAGTGGTTGGCTATCTTACTCTACCTTTTGGCTTTGTATTCTGTGAAAAATCATTGCTGTCAATCATTTGGTTAGTATCTGTTCATTGTCTATCCAGTGCCAGACATAGTAGCTAAGGAAAATGAGCCTGACCCTTGAGAAGCTTTGAGTTTATTAACACTGACAGAAAATATGGAATGTATAAATAAGTAAGCTCATTTCATGAGCCAAAATGAGATGTCATGGTTGAAAGTGATTGAGGACTACTTCAGCCAGTATCATAGTGTCAGGAGACTTCTCAAAGCTGATGACATTGGCTTGAGATTTGAATGATAACAGTCATAAGATACTCTTGGGGAAGACCATTCCAGGTAGCCGCAAGCAAGGCCAGTGTTCTGAAGTAAGAACAGACACCAAAATTAAGAGTAGAAGACATCCGCCACGACTCCATCACTGTGAAGCAATTCCCATTGGAATGAAATGAGCTTCCAAATTAGGACTGGATCATAGATGTCCCAAGGAATGTGATAAAGAGGACCCTATAAAAGGCTTTTAGAGTGCTGTGTGCCTGGGGAACCAGATTGTAGAACCAATAACTGGGTTTGACAGTATATGTTTTGCATGTCTGAGCATGCCTGTGTTGAGTAAACAGTGGCCATGCATCTGCAGTGCTAGAAATCAGGCTAGTGGTGCAGTTTCAAGATCCTTAGGATATAACTAGTTCTTAGAGCAAGATATGAATGATAATATTACCCAGGAAGAAGATAATGATAGAGAAGAAAGGGCTGACATTGGAGCCCGAGGTTTAATTCTAATATTAGAGGTCTACTAGAGAAGGAGAACTCAGCAAAGAAAGCTTGAGCATGAGCACCAAAGTCATCCAGCTACTATACAACGTGGTAATATTTTGTCAGACCCCAGGAAAAAGTCTTGCAGGAATGTGGGGATGAAAACTGGAATAATGCTAAGAGGCGTGTGCATCACAATGAGTACGAGGGGGGGGGGGGGTTGTGCATCACAGTGAGAACTGCTGGGAGGTGTGTGCATCACAGTGAGAACTGCTAAGAGATGTGTGCATCACAGTGAGAACTGCTGGGAGGTGTGTGCATCACAGTGAGAACTGCTAGGAGGTGTGTACATCACAGTGAGAACTGCTGGGAGGTGTGTGCATCACAGAGAGAACTGCTGGGAGGTGTGTGCATCACAGTGAGAACTGCTGAGAGGTGAGTACATCACAGTGAGAACTGCTGGGAGGTGTGTGCATCACAGTGAGAACTGCTGGGAGGTGTGTACATCACAGTGAGAACTGCTAAGAGGTGTGTGCATCACAGAGAGAACTGCTGGGAGGTGTGTACATCACAGAACTGCTGGGAGGTGTGTACATCACAGAACTGCTGGGAGGTGTGTGCATCACAGTGANGTGCATCACAGTGAGAACTGCTGGGAGGTGTGTGCATCACAGTGAGAACTGCTGGGAGGTATGTGCATCACAGTGAGAACTGCTGGGAGGTGTGTGCATCACAGTGAGAACTGCTGGCAGGTATGTGCATCACAGTGAGAACTGCTGGGAGGTGTGTACATCACAGTGAGAACTGCTAAGAGGTGTGTACATCACAGTGAGAACTGCTGGGAGGTGTGTGTATCACAGTGAGAACTGCTAAGAGGTGTGTGCATCACAGTGAGAACTGCTGGGAGGTAAGAGAGTATGATGCTTATGCATCTAGGTTGGGGTAAGTGAAGAAGTGAGTTCTGGTCAAAGTGGGGCTGTTTCTTTTTGAACCCATAAGATGTAGTTACCAGCCCAGAATGAGAACTGCAGTATGTGTTGGATGTTCATTGACTGAGGTGAACATGTGAAACAGTATGAAGAATGGGAATTTTTTTTGTTCTCTCTCCCACCACATATATGGCTGTATATATGGATATCTGTATGAATTTCTATGAATATGTATGTACACTATCTGACACTGATATATGGCCAGTGGAAAATCAGATGTGGAAATAAATACATAAGTCTAGTATGTTCCTCACATACAAGTGTAGAGAACTTAGCTCTAAATATCATTGTATTGTGCTGTGTGTACATGTATGTCTATGCTAATGCTCTTCCCACCTTCACACACACACACACACACACACACACACACACACACTGATCAGAAAGAGATAGAAGTTTTCTCTATGAGTGATAAGTGACAAAATGCCAAGCAGGCACGGAGCTGGGGCTGTGGTCTGGTCATGAGCACATGGCTGGGGTGTAGCTGGGCTGTAGTCTGGTCGTGAGCACACGGCTGGGGTGTAGCTGGGGCTGTGGTCTGGTCGTGAGCACACGGCTGGGGTGTAGCTGGGGCTGTGGTCTGGTCGTGAGCACATGGCTGGGGTGTAGCTGGGGCTGTGCTCTGGTGGTGAGCACACGGCTGGGGTGTAGCTGGGGCTGTGCTCTGGTGGTGAGCACACGGCTGGGGTGTAGAATGGGATTTTGGGATTTTGAGGTTTGTATGGTTAGTTCCTAAGAAGTTGGAGAGTTTGGTTGACCTTTATTTTTCCCTGTATGTAGTGAATTGTTTCTATAACACCATCTGCTGTAAATTGGTGACAGTTTCATTGGCTTTTGCATAAGATTTTCCTGGTTTTAGGGCTGAAAGTGCTGAATTGCAAAGATCAGCCCTTAGCTGTTATTTGTTTGATAACAGCTGTTTTTGTTGCGCACATGTATGGATCAGAAGAATATGAAAGCAAGACATTTGAATATATTATGCCAACCATAAATGCCAAGAATTTTTAAAATGCTACAAATACTGAGTATGGATCAAGACTCTTTCTGGTTAGTACTAGAGTTTTCGATAACAAAACATGATATTTTCCCAAAAGCATTCACTGTCTTGTCACAGGTCATTGAGAAGTGTTGCATCTTTTCCCCATAATAAGTCCATATTCTTAGCATTAAAACTCTTTCACATTAAAAAGAAGAGTGTGGGAGCTCAGCAGTTAAGAGCACTGACTGCTCTTCTGAAGGTCCTGAGTTCAATTCCCAGCAACTATATGGTGGCTCACAACCATCCATAATGAGATCTGACGCCCTCTTTTGGTGTATCTGAAGACAGCTACAGTACTTACATATAATAATAAATAAATCTTTAAAAAAAAGAAAATGAATGTATGTCTATTTCTTTACGGGTTGGAGAGATAGTGGCTCAGTGGTTAAGAGTACTGACTGCTCTTCCAGAGGTCCTGAGTTCAAATCCCAGCAACCACATGGTGGCTCACAACCATCTGTAATGGGATCTGATGCCCTCTTCTGGTATGTCTGAAGACTGTAGTGTACTCATATAAATAACAAAGAGAAATAAATCTTTTTTTTCCCTTGTTCTGGTCAACCCCGCTCGCTCTGCTCGACCCTGCTCATTCCCACCAGCTCTGCTTGTTCCAGCCAGCCCGCTCGCTCCAGTCGGCCCCGCTCGCTCCAATCGGCTCCGCTCGCTCCGGACAGCCCCGCTCGCTCCAGTTGGTCTCTCTGGTCCAAGGATTCATTTCTTATTATTCTTCATAAGTACGCTGTAGCTGACTTCAGACGCACCAGAGGAGGGCGTCAGATCTTGTTACGGATGGTTGTAGGCCACCATGTGGTTGCTGGGATTTGAACTCATCACCTTCAGAAGAGCAGTCGGGTGCTCTAACCCGCTGAGCTATCTCACCAGCCCCGAAATAAGTCTTTTTTAAAAAGACAAAAAAAGATACTTATTTTTAAAAAATTAAAAAATAAAAAGAGTGTGATGCCACAGGCTTTGCTAGACTATCATTTCTATGAGGATGACCTTGGTTTTCACAGGATTCCAAGTGTCTCCTAGGCACTCAGTAAATACTTGCTAGATAAATCAAGTTAGTGAGGAAGGTATAGAGATGAACATGGAAGGCAGAGATGAGTTAGTGTAAGCCATGGCATTTGTTACTACAATAGCTAACATTTATTTAAACTTACTTGTGCCAGCCACTGTACTAAGAGAAGTACATGCGTTGACTCATCTAATCATTATGTTGTTATCTCTATTTCTTATTGTTAAAGAAACTAATTGGCTAATTGATGTAGAGTTAGGATTTTGAATCCTAGAAGTCCAGTTCCAAGGCTGGGGCTCTTTAACATTCTCTGGGTCAGCAGTTGTTACAGCAGACTGGGGTTCAGTTACCAGATCCCACTTAGTTGCTCAAAATCAGCTACAATTGTAGTTCCAAAGGACGATGGCTGGACGTCTTGGCCTCCGCAGACATCAGGAACAAACCATAGAACACACAGAGATTGAAATAGATCTTGAAAGTATCCTGGTGCTTTGTGACTTGGATAACACAGCAGCCATGTGCCTTTGCTTTGCAGCCCAGCACGTGGCTTTGTTCTAAGCTTGTCAGAACACTGCTTTCTTTGGACTTCACCTCGGCTCCACTTTTGTCCCTACAGTGTTACCCTGTAATAACGGTTAGGTGCTGCACTTGCTGAGATAGTTCACTGTTCCTCCGCTTTCCTCGCTGGCGCTGGCGGTGAGTACGTCAGTGAGCCCAGTTCTGTGAGATCAAAGGTCTGTTTCTTTGCTCTTAGATTTACTTAGGCTAGAACACTGCCAACTCTTGAGACCCGGTTTGAACAGAATGTAAAGATGGGTCAAGATAACTGCTTCCTTTGAGGCTGGCGGGCAGCGTAGAGCTCAGTGCTCAGACACTTGGGCCTTGTGCTCAGAACCTGATAAGGGTGTTCTCTCTGCTACAGGCCTTCTGAGTCTTCCTTCTTTAGTGACTTAAAGTCAATCTTTAAAATTGCATATAACTGCTTGTCGTCTATAGCACCAATTACTGAAGTAGGATGTAAGTACAGACAGATACGTGATTAATTAGCTATCAGCTATAGGGGAAGTCTCCAAAGTGAGAACATTTATCCCTTTCCCACACAGTGAGAGGCACTGACAGTGATGGGTGGGGACATTAATGGGGGAGGGGGGAGATGTTTTTGTTGTTGTTGTTCCTGTGAGAGCAACACGCATTAAAAACTGCGGTAGAGTACTTAAAAGTGACACGATTCTGGTAAGACCTCATCTGATTATTTTTCCACGGTGGTGTGTTATGAGCATTTCTTCCCTGTCAGCTTTTGGTGTTAGTTAGTTCTGTGTCTACAGGTTGTGAGGCACTCTGCGTCCTTGTTTCATCATAGAGGGTCAAGTCTTTAGGGAAAGGACTTACTTGGCACCTGTGTACTTGAGGAGATCCCTGGCCACCACTTGTTTGCGCTGCACTGCCTTGAGTTTATTGTCATTATAAGTAGAGTTGTCCAGATATCATTTATGATAATACTATTCAAAGGATGTGCTGTTGCCTAGCAACTCTACTGTCTTGGACTATGTTATAACTCCAGGCAGACAGTACTGGACGATGAGGTAACCCCGATGCTTAGCAGTAAAGTAGCTCAGGGTTCTATTGGTCTGCTCTGTTCCTCTTCCGCCTTTGATCAGTGGATCATTACTTACCAGCACCTTATTGTCTTTTAAAGATTTATTTATTTTATGTATATGAGTACACTGTCACTGTCTTCAGACACACCAGAAGACATTTTAGGTCTATGAGTACACCATTGTTCTCTTCAGACCAGAAGAGGGCATCAGATCCCAATACAAATGTGAGCCACCATGTGGTTGCTGGGAATTGAAC
Source organism: Mus minutoides (assembly GCA_902729485.2). Taxonomy (NCBI): domain Eukaryota; kingdom Metazoa; phylum Chordata; class Mammalia; order Rodentia; family Muridae; genus Mus; species Mus minutoides. The sequence goes on along the minus strand of LR749873.1, from coordinate 1,034,349 downwards.
TTAGGACCTCTGGAAGAACAATCAGTGCTCTTAACCACTGAGCCATCTCTCCTGCAGCACTTTATTTTTAATGCGACAACTTTTGGGCAAAAAAAACTTGTTTGTTTTTTACAGTCCATTTTTAAACTGAGTCCGTAGGACCCTCTCTTAGTGTAGTATATAGCCTGATACCTGCCCTCTTAACAACTTTAGGCATAAAATAGTCTTGTTGCTATAAGAATATTATACAACAGAGTTTGTGATCTTATATGGCTGAAGTCTGTACTCTCTGAACATCCATTCTCCATCCCACCCCTCCTGCAGTCTTCGGTAGTGACTATTCTGTTTTCTATTTGGTTGTCTATGTTAAATTCTATATGTACGCTAGAATTATGTAGAACTTTTCTTTGTGTTACTAGCTTTGCATTTAGCATATTAGCCTTCAGTTCCAGTCAGGTTGGAGCCATTGACATCAAACAGTTCTCATCTTAAAAGGATTAGAAGATAATTAATTCTGGAGCCATTTGTAGTGACCATGGCTCAGGAACACAAATGGAGGTTACCCCAGTTTCCAACATGGAAGCAGTTTTACAGAACAAAGAAATTCATAAATCAAGGCAAGTTTAAAATATTTTAAAATATTGGTGAGTACACCAAAGAGGAGGTTACGGCAGGATTGGGGAGCTTCTATAGGTCTAAGATGCTATCAGTTCTATAGGTCTAAGATGCTATCTATTCTATAGATCTAAAATGCTATCTATTCTATAGGTCTAAGATTCCTGGCTTTTTGGCAGAAGCTAGTGGTCTGCTAAGTTGGTAGATTCTAGAAGGTATTTATTACCACAGGATGTTAGTTCTTATATAGAATATGGCAGTGATGTTCTAGATCTAGGCAAGGCAAGGCACTTATCCTCTAATCCTATAAAATTCCAATCTCTCCACAGTATTATGTATCCACTTGGTCCATCAGTCTCTGCACACAGACTCCTTCTAGTAGTTTTTCATTCACATCCAGACATAGCTTCTTTTCAGGAATTTTCACTAACAAGGCACATGCCAGGGTCTCCTTTTTATTTTATGGCTGGATGATACTTCGTTTTGTGTGTGTGTGTGTGTGTGTGTGTGTGTGTGTGTGTGTAATGTTGTGTGTGTGTCACATCTCCCTAGCCATTTATTTGGCAGCTGAGATTAGGGTGGTTGCTACCTCGTAGTTACTGTGAACGATACTGCANGTGTGTGTGTGTGTGTGTGTGTGTGTCTCCCCCAACTCCCCCAGACCTCCCTAACAGCTGTAACTGCTGTTTCCAGCCCCAAGGCAGGAGAGTAGCCAAGTCCCACCCTATAGGAAAAAATCCCACCAATCCCCAAGTTTGTCCCAATGTCAGGCCAACATAATCCCTCTAATCCCAAACCACACTGGAAAGCTCCACCCACCCCAACAAAGAAGCCTGACATAAACCCTGTGTTCTGCCTAGTTCTCTGCTGCTTAAATGGAGCACAGGTAGCCAATAGATCTCATTTGAGGTTTGTTGTTTGGTGTGACTTTATGGTATTCATTGGCTCCCAATTGCCAGAATACCTTTTCATCCAAACTATAACACTTAAAATGGGGACCAAGTATACAGAGACTAATACCAAACACCCAAAAACCTGAGTGTAGTCCCACCCAGCCTGGAATGAAGGCTTTCAGTTGACTATAAACTGTGTCCAAGTGATCTTGTCTTGTGGGCTCCCCTTACCATAGCAGCTGTACAGTTTCCTATGTTTACCAACCATGCCCAAGGGGTCCAATTTCTTGATATTCTCAGCTTATTATTTGTAATTTCAAATATTAAAAAAAATGATAAGTGAAAATTGTATGTATTTTTAAATCACATAAGATGTTTGACTTTTGTACATCTTATGAAGATTACATGACCCCTTCACTCTCTGTTCAGTTTTTAATGGAGTTGTTTGTTTGCTTCCTGTATTTTAGACAGTAACCCCTTATCAGGCGGGCTGACTACAGATCTTTTCCTCTTAGCAGCTGGATTGTCTGCCGATGTTTGCCTCCACAGGCAGGATGCCCTTTCTGTCTCTGTTTCACACAGAGTTGAATGTGACCTCGTCTCACTGTTGGTGGTTGTTGTCTGTGATTTGGGTCATGTTCCCGATATCATTTGCTAAGACCAATATTACAAATGTTTTCCTTGTTTTTAATAGGAACTTGACAGTTTCTGGTCTTGAGTTTAAGTTTTAAGCCTTTTCTGAGTCATTTTTGTCTCTATGCATGCGGGGTGCTGTTTCATTTTTTGGTATGTGGATATCCAGTTCCCTCAGAACCACTTGCTGTCATTTCCCTCTTGTGTGACGCTGGCATCCCTGTGAAAGGCCTTGGATTAGATGTGTGGGATTTTTTTTTCCCCAGCTGCACCATTGGTTTGTATGTCAGTCCTATTTCCCAGGGAGAACCTGCTTCCTTGCCTTTTCCAGCGTCTGGAGCAGCATTCCCAAACTCTTGACCTCTTGTTCCACCTCCAGAGTCTGTGGTGTGCTACCCTGCTCCAGTTGTCATGTTGTCTCCAGTGTGACTCACCTGGGTGGTCAGGATGCTCTCCTATCTTAGGTCATCACTTGTTTCGTACCTGCAAGCTCCTTTTCATGTAACATTCACCAGTTTTTGAAACAAAAATCCCCAGGGACTATCACTGAATTTTCATCTGTTAACTATAGTTAACATTTATTGACTTCTTCATGTATGCTGTATTCTGAGAACTTCACATGACTTTTTCCCCCTAATTCTTTTTTTAAAAAGATTTATTTATTATTATAAATAAGTACATTGTAGCTGTCTTCAGACACACTAGAAGAGGGCGTCCGATCTCATTACGGATGGTTGTGAGCCACCATGTGGTTGCTGGGAATTGAACTCAGGACCTTCTGAAGAGCAATCAACTGAGCCATCTCTCCAGTCCCCTTTCCCCTAATTCTTGATTCATTCATATATACTCTACTTGTCAACTTGCCTGTTTATCTCAGGAGTTTTTTGGGAGGGGTGTACCTCCTGAATGTGAATTCATATTAATAGCTAAACATTTTATTCAAAACTTGTGTAAAATTAAAAAGCATTTTAGAAGGCTGTCTGATTTCACTGTGTACTCTTTGGTATCACAGTTAAGTGTATGGGGATTTTTTCCTTGTTCATGTATCTTTGGACTTTCATACCAACTTTGAAGAATCTTCTGAGTCAGCTAGTCAACTCCTTGGGTTACTAATGTATCAATCTGTATTTTCTCTCTTCCTACCTAAATTTACTCATTTCAGTTACCTCTAGAAATTGAATGTATGGACGCTTTTTTTGGATTTTGAAATGTAGGAGTTAACTTGTTACTCACAATTGACTTGGAGGTTGACTTGGAGGCAAGGAAGTCTATGGTTGGATCAATAGCCCTTCCTAGGAAACTGCTGAAAGCTTAGAGCCAGTGATAGAAAAGGAAGAGTAAATGGCTTGTGTAGAAGCCATGGCAGTTGTTACTAAAAACTAACCCTGGTGCTGGTGTTCCACTGATACAAGGAGTCACATGCACTCATGGGTCAGTGCTGAGGATATGGAAATGAGTTAGGCCGGATCCTGTCCTAGAGGACCGTGTCCTAGTGAAAATGGAAACACATGTGATGTATGTGGAGATCACTGCACAAGAAGTTTGTTATTAGTGAAGAGAAGGCCTTGCTAAGGTGACTCTATGATACATGAGACTTGGTCTTGCACAGGTATATGTGCATCTTAGCAGAGGAGGCAAGGCTCACTTGTCCTTCAGTTATTCCATAAGTACCATCCCTGTACAGATCAACATTCTTCTGTAATGACCACTAATGACTCTTAGGCTATCGCAGAAAGAGAACTTCAGCCACTGAAAGTCACATGCTCTGCTGACTAGCTCAACCTTGACCACGTATAGCTCTTCCGTTTGACTGTAGTCAGTAATATTCTAGGACAGGTGAAAAAGCAGTGGACAGATCCTGCAAAGTATTTCACATATCCATGGAACTTGGTTCCAGTCCCATAGTCTTATGATGACTATTATTTCAATGTCCTCTTGGGATCCCGAGTATGAAGGGAACACTTAAGGAGACTCAGTCATGTGGAGTTTTGAGATTTCCCTCTCCTTCTTCCAGGGACTTGTAGTTTTTGCACACACAAGCTAAATAATTAAGGTCCTGAGAACTCTGTCTTCCTACTATGTATTCCATTGTAATTAGAATCCCGGTGGGGTGCGGTTGGAGGGGGGGGGGGGTTGGCATCGTTCCTGACTAGGCAACTTCAGGTCTCAGCTACATTTACAATAGGAAGACACCACGGCCAGAAATGTCAGGACTTCTTACTCTGACAACTCCATGCTTCGGATATAAACAGTCACTAATTGAGCTGTCCGTGGTTATAATACTACAAATTGAGTTGCTTTGGTTTCCCTTGTGAACACTCACTCCCCTTTGTTTCTTTCTACAGTGTCTCTGGTTCACAGCCCCTCACTGCACTTCTCTTTCTCCCTGACAAGTACTCTTTGAACATCCCATTGTGTGATGCCGCTCTAAGGTCGCCAGGTTTTATTTTGAAGAATGTGGCCAAGCAGGGGTAGGGTGGGTGACTGACTAATAGTCCGGCCGGGTATAGATGGGATGCCTTTCCTAGCCTGACACCCTTGGGGAAGGCCTAAGTGGAGAGAGATGCTTGTGTACAGGACTCAGTTTAACTCACGCTGCTTTGGGTGGGCCTTCAGTGCTGCAGAGCTCACACACTTGCTGGCCAATGGTCTTTCTCCAACTTTAAAAAGGATCACGTCTTTATGTTGAATTTCTATTCAGTATTATTTAATGATTCTCTTGCCTCTTCCTTTCAAGCCTGTATACAGGTATGTGCCACCACAACCAACCAACTGTTGTTTAGTAACAGAGGGAAGCAATGGGTATTCCTAGTGAAGATCATTTTTGTAATACATATTTCCTAGTAACAATGCCCTAAGGTGTGCTATATTAGCAGGAAATGTTCGTATGGGAATTACCCTGCCAGCCATTTTGAAGGTAGTGACTCATTCATCCCTGTGAGGTTATTTTACTGAGCACAGAGCTAAGTAGTTTGTCCAGTGCTTTGTGAGAACAGAATCAGAGCCCACAAGTCGAATCTGTACTTTTCACCAGGGTACAGAGCTCCTCAAGCCAGGGCTGAAATGGTTGTTAAAAGTAATGTCATTAAGGCATTGGTTGTGTTGGATATAAAATTCATTAGCTATGTCATAGTTAATTGTAAGTATAATTACTTTCACATGTGTTAAAGTAAATGACCATTTTACCCATTGACTGTCCAACATGCTTGCTTTGTGTCCTAGGAGAAGACTTTGCGGTTGTACAGCAAGAAATCATTATGATGAAAGACTGCAAACACCCAAACATTGTTGCTTATTTTGGAAGCTATCTCAGGTACACTGTTCATTTCCCTTTTGAGAAATAATAGTGGTTCCATCACCTAACAATAAAACAGATTCGCACCGTGCAGTGATTCCTGATTCTTAGAAGACAGAATCTTTTCACTCGTGACCTGTTATGGTAATTCTGTAACAATGTCACCAGCATGTGACTTGGGAATTCTAGGTGTGCTTTCTTTGAGGAAGCTACCTCTAAATACACCAGCAACTCCCCCTTTCTTTTAGGCTTAAAAGAATTCAGTGAGGAGCATCTCTTCCCTGAGAATTTTTTTCTTAATGTTTTCCTTGTTTTTGGTGTTTTGTGCTTCTGGCCTCTTTCTTTTGCTTCATTTTGTTCAAAAGACTAGGAACTATAATTATTTCCATGACAGGCTTTTCCAGGTTCCTCTAGCTATGGTCTTAGCTCTTGTGCTGTTTTGGCAGGACCAGGCCAGGTTCTGTGCTGTGGAAGGTTCCCCCAGACCTACCTGGCTCCTCTCACTTCTGTCACACCATGACCTCGTTGCTTCTTAAAGTCCTCTACCAGGAAGAGTAGAGAATGTTTTCAGATGTTCCTGGGGGAGGCCAGGATACCTGTTACAGGCTCTGTTCTCACATGACCCACATGCAGAGCACTGCTGAACAGAAGAGATAGAGGAGCCTGGAGTTCTGTCCCTTGTTTCCTCAGTTTATGTAGCAAACCAGCCCTGCCCTTCTCCTCACTGTAATTGTGGGAAGCAGGGTAGGTTAGATGGAAAGGAACAGGGGTGGGTCAGTGCACAGTCCTGCATGCATTCTTAACAGTCAGTATGATGGTACTTTTAACAAGGAGTGGTTCAGTAGCAGCCCAGGAAGACTGTCTCAGCACCTCTCTATCTGGTGGGGAATAGGCTCAGGAGGGCAGTTACTGTATGGGCTTGAGAAACAGTCTCCTAAAATCAGTTAAGTTTATGGTACTTAATGATTGATTTCAGATACAGTAAAAATTCGCTACTCCAAAACCCCTTTTTTGCCTGTTGCCTCCTAGGACAGGCTGGTCTGTAAGGAGAGCTGTTGTGCTTCCTGGGACATGGGTCTTAAATCCTGTTTGTCGAGCAGTGTACAACATATGAAGCCAAACCTACTTATTCCATACCCTTCATGTGGTAAAACAATCGTATGTTGAGTGGAAAGGTCAGAATCCTGACTTCCATCAGTAGTTAATATGTGAGTTATGGCAGATTTTTTTAGTCACTTAGTGTCCCCATTTCCTCCTCAGTAACATGGAGGTGACAACACCTGAGGAATGAGTACCCATGAGGACTAGATGTAAAAACAGGTGGAATGGAAAGTGTGACGTTCACTGAATGTCAACGCCTCGCCAGCACTGTCCTCAGACCATATGGGCTTGAGATCATCTGTGCCTCGGTGATCGTTTCAACACCCTGAGCAGTGAACCTTAGTACATGTTATGTCCAACTTACAAACAAGGTGCTTGGAAAGGTCTAGCACCAAGTTTGCTTCTGTTTTATTCCTATCCAGATGTAAAGATATTAGTGAATTCTGCCCTACCCTGGACTAAATTAAAACAAAGTTAGGGTCATTTCAAAAAATACAACTGTGTGCTGTGGGAATGTAACGTGAGGATGCTGCTTTAGACAGGTGACAGTTCCATCATTGGCATTGCTAATGACGACTTGACAGTGACCTGAAAGCAGAAAGAAGAGTAAAAGAACATCAGCCCTTCCTTCCTTCCTGTAGCTCTCTTCTGCAGAGTCTTTATTCCTGATTAAGTACGGACTTGGACCAAAGAGGAGCGTGGAATCCTAAGAATTAGGTTTGTATTGTGTTAAAGCTGGAAAGGACAGAGAGATCTTGTCAAGCAGCCTGCTCTTTCACAGACAAGAAATCAGGACGTAACAGAATCCTTTCTTCTTGAGGCTCAGTTGCTTGTTCCTGGCAGGATGTAAGCCTGGCTCTGCCTGTTCCCTCACTGAGGCCTCTTTGGCCTGCAGTACTACCCAGCTCCAGAAATCCAGATGCAGCCAGCTCATTTTATAAAGGTCAAGGGAAGGGGTTTGGGGTCTGGTGCACACACACACCCCCAATACTGTCACGGGTTCTTCTGGTGCTGCCATTACTGTGTATTATAATAGTATTTGACAAAGAGATGCAGAAGTGAGGTGTGGTTTAACAGCCCTGCCCGAGGGATCAGGAGCAGCCACCAGTTTTCTTAGTAGATGCATGGTGAGTGTTTAAGGTCTAGAAGCCCACTTTATAGCAGGCTGACTGCACTCAATTCATGAAGAGACCCTGACTGAGTTCCCATAGTGCTGAGTACTTGATGTTCTCAACAAGATAAAGCATTGGTGTGAAGTCCAACAAGGTCCACACAGGCTAAGCTTTCCTCTGGTGACTTAGATTAACTAATAGCATGCTGCATATTTAATGCATATTTTCTGAATATTTGTGTTTCTCTTTTAAAAAAAAAATCACCAAAGACTTATCCTTTAACTCCTTTAGAGCCAAGGATAATTTAACTCCTAGGTCCTTCTAACTTTTTTTTAGACAGAAAAAGACTAAAGTTGTCCCTGTCAGTCTCCAGTTACCTTTGAAGCACACCTTTGATTTTGAACCTTACTAGCTACAGCGGAGTGGAGAAGGCAGTGAGCTCTTTGTGTAGATCCTTCCCTCGCCTGCCCCAGTGTGAACACAGCCGCTCGGTGTAATCAGTGAGATCAGGCCCTGAGCAGTACACTGGTGCCTTGGCCTGCCTTACACTTCATTTGGATCTCATCAGTTTTCTGCTTGTGTATTCAGATTGCAAGGGCATTGGGACTTTGGAGAACTCGAGGCTGTACTGAGGGATGCTAGAGTAAACGGCTCGCTTTCTATTCCCTAAGGAGAGCAAGCACACTGGGCGGGGCACCTGCCCTTAGGTTTTGAGCATCTATTTTAAAATGAATCAGAGGATTTCAAATTTGACTCTGATTTAGCCCATATGAAAATATCTAGTGCTCGTTGACCTTTGTAGTTTTCACACTGGTGACTTAAGATGAAGATGAGTCACTTTGTGAATGCAGTGTGGCAGTGATTGCGGGACAGAGGACTCTCCCAGGGAGAAGCAGCTGGGTGTGCTATTCCAGCAGTGTGCTGTTCCAGGTGGTTCTGATCATACCTTTTCTTTTCCTGTGTTTGTGAACAATATATAAACCACACAAAGTTTATTGTTGTTAAATCTGTGGTATGTGGGAAGATGAAAAAATATGTTTTAGGAATAAGACTTTCAGATCAATGTAATAGTTGTTAGAACATTGTTTCCCTATAAATTCTAATAAACATCAACCTGGAAGATTAAAATAGTGGCACACACATTTACTTTTATTTTATGTATTTATATTTATTTATTTCTGAGTAAGGAAATTTTACAAAATAAGAGAAGGCTTCTAAACATTTATTGAAGCAGGACATCGATGCTGGTTCATTTAACATTGATCCTGTGGTTCCTTTTATTTTAATTTAGATGCCTAGCCACAAAGACCCATATAATTTGTTGGCCTGAGTCAAATGGGCCCATTGGCCCAGCCCCAGTCCTGTAGAGCAGATGGCTCAGCGGTGACCTGCCGCACTGCAGATTCATCGTCACAGTGGGGACATTGGCGAGCAGATGGAGTCATTTTTCTAAGAGATTCTGACTATTCAAGCTTTATTTATTTTTATAATGGATTTTAACCAAATGGAGTGTTATAAATGTTAAATATTTTTAGCATCTTTAAGTAGTATCAGCATATATGGTCCATATTATTTCTTTGCCTGTATAAACTAGAAAGTCACTGCATAAAGTAAATTAACACTGTATTTAAGTAAGATGAAACAGAGAATGTAGACTTTTAAGTGGAAGACAGTGGCAGTGCATTGGAAAGACACCAGACAACTGGTCTCCAGATCATTTTCTCTGCTGTGGAGAACTGTTTTCACACTGGACAGGGCAGGGAAAGCATTATTGAAATGGAGCTGCAGCATATGACAGGTGAATAGGTATTACAAGGCAGCCAGACACCTTACATGACTAAGCTTTAGATTTACGTAAGCTCTAGCTCACACTGAACATTTAGCAGATGTGATTGTCATCCACTGTCAGTAGATGTCCTTTCACAAATAGAGAGGACATTGAAGATTAGAGATAATCAATGATTAATTTACAAAGGGGAGAAAGATGACTTCTAAAAACTGCCATCAAATCAAATGTCAGCTTTTCCTCAGCAAACACCATGAATAAATTACTAATTGTGTCATCAGGAGCACTTACAAGTGGCAGCCAGCCTGGCCTTTGTGGAAAGCAAATCAGTCCCATCTTGTGGGGTGTTTTTATTCTTAAAAAGAAAAGGTACAAGGCCAGCCTGGTCTACAGAGTGAGTTCCAGGACAGCCAGAGCTACACAGAGAAACCCTGTCTCGAAAAAAAACAAAACAAACAAAAAAAGAAAGAAAACGTAATAACGTCACATTTGAAAGTTTACATTGAGTTCTTGGAATAATATAAGGTGATTTAAATGACTGTAAATTATAATACAAGTGAAGCTCAGCCTGCAGATAGAGACATCTTTGTTAGATATTGATCCAACAAAAAATTGATAATCAGAATATATCTGGGAGTCCAGGAATGGCAGAATAGCTCAGTTGGCTTGCAATCACAGTGACCTGACTCCAGCCCTTGAGATGGACATAAAAATAGCAGGCCTGTTAGCTAACATCATTTCAGTGATGGGGATTCAGAGACAGGAGAACCGCTGGGGCTTTCTAGTCTAATTGGAAGCTCAAGGTCAATGAGAGACCCTGTCTCAAAAGACGCTGATCTTATCCCCAAGGTTTACACCCACGTTTGTCCTCTGGTCTCCACATACTTGTTCAATGTACACGCATTAATAAAAGAAATGGAAATGGAATATGGTGTTTCATTGAAGCAGATAGCTGTTGGGAGAATTTAAAACATGTTAGTGTAGTGACTTCTAGTTGGAAGTGCCCCTCTCATTTTTTTTTTTAAATTTTTAAATCTTATTATTTTTTAATATTTTAAAAAATATTTATGAAAACTTTTATTACTTAACAAGCTTGAGTGTTTTGCCTGTATGTATGTATGTATGTATGTATGTATGTATTCCACACACGTGTCCAATGCCCTCAGAGGTCATAGATCCCCTGAGACTGGAATTATAGCCAGTTGTGACCGGAGAATTGAACCTAGGTTCTCAATTAGGAACAAGTGCTTTTAACCATTGAGCCAATTGCCTTCTGCATTTTGAATAAAAGCATAGTCAACTATGCTCTTAAAACGTGGCTACTGGGCAGCAGTTGATATTTCTGTGGGTTATATTTGTTGATATGAACCGTATCAGAAACAACAGAAGGAATATATACACTAGCCATGGTGCTAGTCTACCCATTCATTCATAAGGCACATGGGTAAATTGTCTGTCTTAAGTGGTTTCTGATCTCTTTGGAGCTTTACTCTCTTCAGCCTTACCTTAGAACATAGTACCTTGCTACTCCACTCTATCAGCTTATCTGACGTTTCCATCCTGGTAGCTCATGAGGTTGCTGTATGCCACATGGTCTACTGTACACAACCAAGCCAATGCTTAGGCCTGCCTAACCCACCCACCCCTGCTGGTCTGTTTACTGGTGCATAGCAGGCCAAAGACTCCTTAGCCTGGCCTGGGAAATAAAAGATCTCGTGGGGCTTGGGCATGGCCATAATGACCAAAGTGTTACTGCCTCCCTACCCCCAGAGTTGGTGGCAAGTGGCCAGGTGCTTACCTAATGCCTCTGAGAGAAAACTGCTCCCTGGAGTGTTACAGTTCAATAAGACAGGCACTCTCAGATGATCTGTGGTGAAATAACTCATCACTTTGTTCCCTGTGGACAAGAACCTTATAAACATTTATGGGGTGGGTTGGGATCTAGTAGACCTTCCTGTTGGCTCAACCTGAGAAGTTAGGGACCCCTATTTGCATGGGGAAGGACTTTAGATGTTGTCCCTACATGACTGATTGTCATGGTCCTCCTAGTGGGGTATTGTGGTCACATGCTTCAGGATAGAGACCTGACTGGGAGCTAGTTCAAACTCTTGCCATTCTTAATTATGAATTTTATCAGGGTTCTGAGCTTTTGCTACAACTTTATCAGCTCTGTCTGGTGGCAGGGTCTGCTGCCCCACACAACACCATATTTGACCCCTTATTAATATCAACAGCTTTGCTTTTTAATACACTGTTCATGTAGCATGAGAACAGTGCTTGGTTTTAATTTTCAAAGAAATGTTGATAAACTAAAAATTATCTAAGTACTGAGGAGTCCATACCCAAGAATTGCTTTACAGTGTGACCCCAGCCTATTCTCGCTCCCTCTGTGGTCATTGCCTCTTCAGGTAGCATGTGTTTTATTAGCCGGCCTCTCACATGTGGATGTGTTTTATTAGCCGGCCTCTCACATGTGGCGTCTTCTTTCCAATTTCCATTCTTTTGCACAGGCCCATCTCTGTCTCTCCCTGGTGAATTCCTACGTGAACGAATGTCAAGACCCAATTTAAATGTTGGCTCCTTACAAAACCTTTCTTGATTTGCCAAGACATTTTCATCCCAGATGTCTCATAGTACATAATCCAAATTCAGCAAGTTTTTTCTTTATAAATCAGATGCCTGTAACTATTACGAACTAAAAAATATAAATGTATATTATTTATTTTTATAACTCTTGATATGAGAACAGCTTACACAGTATGTAAGTAGACAAGTATAACTGGATTCTGATGAACTTGATGACACTAAATGTCCCACCATTGTCACATGTTAAGTATGTTCTCTTGATCTCCCCCAGCCACTTATTTATTTATTGTTTCAGGACTATATACCAGACAATGGACTAGGTTTGGGTCAGGGGCCATATTTTCCTGGCCTCTGATCTAATTGATTTGTTACTTCATTCAGTCATACATCCGTTCACCCTTGGAACAGTTAGAGTTTACCAAATCCAGATACTCCCTATCCCATCTCTGCCCCAGTCGACTGTACAACTTTTCCTGGTGTGCTTTAAGAGGAAAAAGTAATAGATGATTGAATAAAGGAATAAACAAAGGAAAAGATGCATAAATCTTTGCTAAATATTTCTTCTGTCATTGCTTGATTACACTACACCATCTTGAGCTGTGAGTGAGAAATACTGTATGAGCAACAGTTTTATAGACTTTGGACATGTTATTCTGGAGTATGCGTTGGAGGGTAACATCTACATCTGTTTGTTGGTTAACAGTGCTGTCAAGCTGTGCAGCAATGGCACACACTTTTAATCTCAGCACTTGGTAGGCAGATGCAGGCAGATCTCTGTGAGTTCAAGGCCAAGCTGGTCTACAGATTGAGTTCTAGGACAGCCAAGGCTACACAGAGAACCCCTGTCTCAAAACAACAAACAAAAAGAGTGCTATCAAAATGACATGTTTGGGATGGATTGGCATTTTCTGTGCTAAATCTGGGTAAATGGATGAAGGGTAGAACGGGAAGTTTTTAACTAAAGGGAGGTTTCCTTTGAGTATGCCTAATGACAGCTTTATATTCCATAAATGGTGTGTCTTAAGTAGTGAACCTAGTGTTGGATTACAGCAATGAAGTGAGTCATTTACTCAGGGGCGTGTTGCTTTCTAAGAAGATAGCGAGGTGCATTTGTGTAGCTTTCCAGTATCATAGCACATCAGATACATCAAGAAGCATTTTAATCATGAAGACATAATACATGTCTTGTCTTTTCACAGGCGAGATAAACTTTGGATTTGCATGGAATTCTGTGGAGGTGGCTCTTTACAGGACATATATCATGGTGAGTCCGGAGTTGCTTTATATACATGAATTCTAGAGGAACATATACTGAAACCATAGCAAATGCACACACAGGAAATAACTAGATGTGTAGTTCTGTGCATCCAGAGATGGCTGTATGACAGCCGTACTTTGGTTTTAGTGGGTGAAGTCATTAAGTACATAGCAAACAAAAGTGAAAGAACAGGTAGCAAGTAGCAGATACATAGAAGCTTCAAGTAGATCACACATCAAATCACGACTTTACAGCATCCAACAGGAACACCTTTGGTAGCCTAATGACGGAGCAAAGACAGCACCATCAACCTGGAGACTTAACCAACACCAAGCAAAAACTGACTAGGGGAAACTGCAGTTGGCTGGAATTTTCAGTTGAACTTGGTCTGTGTGGAGCTCTCCTCCCATGGGCATTTGTATGTGGGAAAGGAACAGCAATGGCCTCTGTTGAAGACACGTCACCTTCCAGCTCTTCTCAGGGGTGCAGTCTGTTTAACACCCCTCACTCTTGCTGGATTTCTCTCTCCCCATTAAAGAGTTGGGGCCAACGCAAGCCAGGACAGGAGGTGATCTATCAGTGCAATTTGCATTACAACTATGATAAAAAAAAAAATTAAGGTGTGTATATTGCTGTAGGAAAATGTCTGTGATTGTGAAGGGGCAGGTTTCAGAATCGTGTGTGTGCTGAGTGAGTTTCAGCACATGTGTATGTGTAGTACGTGTAAGTATGCACTGGTTTAACTTACAGACTTTTGACTTAGCAATGGCGTGGAAGGCTTATACACTCAGTGCATACCATATGCCAAATATTTTGTTTGTCTGTCTGTTTGTTTGTTTGTTTGTTTGTTTGTTTTATGAGACAGGGTTTCTCTGTATAGCCCTGGCTGTCCTGGAACTCACTCTGTAGACCAGGCTGGCCTCGAACTCAGAAATCCGCCTGCCTCTGCCTCCCGAGTGCTGGGATTAAAGGCGTGCGCCACCACGGCCGGCTTATATGCCAAATTTTTAATTTGAACTTTTACCAGGCTGTCCATGTTCACTTGCTTATATTAATAGACAGTAGCAGGCTTCAGATCCCACTGAGCAACAAGACCCTAAAATAAACAACTGATACTTCATGGTGTCTGTGGCTGCTTAGCTGTGATATTGTATGTTGACATATGAAGTTCATTTTTGACCTAAAATATTGTCAACGTAAAATGGATTTATCCAGAACATGACCCACAGTAAGTTGAAGATTGTGAAGATATTATATAAAATGCCTGTATAAAATCAACTTACAGATTAGAGACTAAACTTTTTATCTATGAATATCAGATCAGCAAGGTATAAAATAAAAATATAATCATTTTAGTTGTTCAATTGTTTATAAACATGACAGGCACTGTTCTAAACACTGGAGATACAACAGTGAGCATGTCACATTTCATAAGACTTCTAATAAAATCTCTGCCTTTTGGCATTGAGTTGAGTTGAATTGTTTAGTTATGTTGAGTCTATTCTTAATGGGATTTATAAATTTGGTCACGTACTGGAAAACATATGTTGTTTAATCCTGCTAACAGTAGTTTTTTTCTTCCCTTATAGTAACTGGACCTCTTTCAGAGCTACAGATTGCGTATGTTAGCAGAGAAACACTACAGGCAAGTCAAATTTAAACTGCTATTCTTTACTAAATGTTTATTTACCATACATTACTGTTACGGGACAAGATAATCTAGTTTGATGAATCTAATTTGAAACCTTGAATACGGCTTTATTATTTTACTTAGGTGTATTTTGTTTTTGTGGTGCTGGGATTGAACCCATGGCCTCACACATGCTAATCAAGTGCCCTGTACTAACTTACATCTGGTCCTTAGTGCATTTAAGAATTATTACAAATACAAGCTGTTTTTACAATTAAATACTATAAAGTATAAAGATTATAGTATAACCTAGAATTGAAGCACTATGGGGGTCTGTATATTCCTCTTAATGACAAAGAAGGGCTTGATCAGTAACTCAGAAGAATTGAAATTAATTCTGATTTTAGTGAGATAGATACACACTTTAAAAGTTCAAATTATTTACAGAGTTTACTAAATGTTATTTTAGAAATATCAGTGGTTCTGCCTGAGCTTTCTTCATCTTTCTCTTGACTCTGTTGTCTTCTGTAATACTTCATTATACTGCGCTGATCCTTACTACTTGGTTTTCTATAGAGTGAATAGTGACTACTGTTCTGTGTCATAAACCTTGCTTATTTTCCTATTTTTATTTTGAAACTCTAGGGATTGTATTACCTTCACAGTAAAGGAAAAATGCACAGAGATATAAAGGTATACATTCTAATTTTGGCCTGTTTTTCTCTTTTAAATAACCTGTTTATCGCTTGTAAATTCTCTAGATTAATCACTGAGCAGACTTCTTTAGATCATTCTACTTGATGAGTTTGCTACCTGAAATATATTATAATAATAGGCATGAGTGATCTATGATAAGTTTCACTACATTTTTTTTTTTTTTTTAGAACATCTGAATTTTTAATCCTTCTTTACAGGTTACCTAGACCACTTTTGATTAAGAAAACTGTAGAAAGTTAGTAACTGCCACAAGCGGACGCCAGTTGGTGGCACGTGTCAATTTCCACAGAGTCCTGCTTTGCGGGGTGTCTGAATGCACTGCTCGGGGTCTCTGCTCAAACTTGCTGGAATCACTCATGGCAGATTTTAGTCCACAGGTCGCTTTTCCCCATATTTCTTTGTAAACTCTTCAGCATTCTTACAGAATTTTTTACGGTCCTTAGAGTATTCTTCAGCTAGGTCAGCCCGGAGTGGGTGCTCAGGCTGGGGGTCATTCACCAGTGCTATGAGGGACTGGATTACTTGGTCAGTCTTGGTGGCTGGCTTCCAGTTTTCAGCACTAATGACTGGCAGACAGACCTGCCCCTTCTCATCGATGTTAGGGTGGTAGATCTTTGTTTTAAATGTGATCTTGGGTGGTTTGAATGGATACTCTGCTGGAAAGTTGATTTCAATTCTGAAGGCTCCCTTATCATATGGAGGGTTGTCAGGAACAATAAGCCCTTGCCAAGTCAATAAATTAGCTTCATCAACCTGGATGTTACGGAAGTTTTTCATTCCACATTTGCGGATCTCTTCAAGCTCCTTCATCAGCCTCCTGCTCTTAGAGTAGCATTGTTGTGTCAGGATCGCATACAATAAAGTCTACCTTTCTAAAGTGTGGAGTTTCAGTGGGTTTGTTTGCTCATTTGGCTTTGCTTTGGAGGTGTTTTGAGACATGGTGTCATAGATCAGGCTGTCCTCAGACTCACTGTGTAGCTGAGAATATACTTGAATTCCTTCTCCCTTTGTCTCTGTCTCCTGAGAGCTGGAACTATAATTCATAAGCACTACCACACCTGGCTGGATTAGGGTTGTAATAGGTTTTTTAAAGCTCATTTGTAACTGTTCATCAGATAGAAATTACATCCATAGCATCTATATGATCACAGTGAATTGTATGCTTACTGTACAAATTACATCCATAGTGATAAATACGATCACATGAATTGTGTACTTACTGTACAAATTACATCCATAGTGTCCATACGATCACAGTGAATTGTATGCTTACTGTGCAAATTACATCCATAGTGTCCATACGATCACATGAATTGTGTGCTTACTCTATCATCTACTAAGTTTGTCACTCCTCAGGAAATGAATCATCTCACATGGTGATATAAGATCATGTTAGTAGTGTACCTAGGAGGCTGAGTTAAACCCTGACACCTTCTGGGCTTTTCTTTCTGGCTCTTGGAAGAGGGCAGTGTGCTCTGGACATGCTGGGATTAGCTCAGGATTATTGTGGTGTTTCTAGCAACACTGCACTCTTCAACTCTTCAATCAAAATGGTTCGTTCTTTTGTTTATTTTTCCCTCTCTTTATTTCCTTATACAATTCTCTCCCTCTTTAATTTTCTCAGGTTTTTCTAGTATAAACCCTATTAACCTTGTAAGGGAGGAGGTGATTCATGTTGCTTTCCTAGTTCCTGATGCAAGCAAGCCCTGGCCTCTATCCTTAGAGAACCGCCCATAAACCCACACACTACTGACCCCTGGGATGTAAGCAGACATGCAGAACTGCCTTAGGTGTTTTCTTTAAGCCACTTCAAAGGCAAAGGGAAGGGTTTGTACTTCAAAGGTAAATGAGCTTCGGTGGAGGTCAGGGTAGCCATGTGGGACTGGGAAGGACTGGTAGGTTTTGTCAGAAGTAAAGAGTGGCATGTTCTCCAAACTGAAAGAACAGTATGAACAGAAATACAAAGTGAAGGATGAGGCCATTTTGGAGAGTATAATATTTGTATTATATTATTGAGGAAGGTTTCTTAGGTGATAGCATTGTCTAGGTAATTTTGTGCTCTGTTGTGCAAGGACTCGTGCCAACCTTTAGTTTGAGTAAATTCTGGCCATCTGCATATCCTATCTCCACCCTTGTCTAAACCTCCTCTTACTGTCTCACCTACATCTCTCTGGTAGCCTTCTTCCTGCTCCCACTGCTTCTGGTCTTGAGTGCTTCTATAGTTACCATTGTGTTTGACAGACAGAGTGGCCTTTCAAAGTCACACCATGTTGCTCCCTGCTTATCAATCAGCTCCATTGATTTCCTGTAGTGGTCACTGAGAAATGCAGGTGCTTGCACCACGGCCAGCAAGGTGCTGCATGCCCTGGCCCTGCACGCGGTCTCTGAGCCTGCCTCCCAGGCGACCTCTTCTGATTTACTCAGTATGTCTTAGCCACACTGAGTTTTCTGTCGCTAGAAGTTTTTTAAGGTCTTTCTGGTTCTAGGTCTTTGTGTTTGCTGTCTCTTCTCCGAGAGTGTCCTTGTCCTAGATTTCAGTGTGGCTGTCCATCCTTACTTCATTGGGACCCCAGCTTTCAGAGTTCCCTTCCATGCTCTGTCTTCAAGGTCCTGCCTGACTTTGAATCTTTGTTGGGCCAGGGATAATCGTTTGTTTCTTCTTTCTCACCTACACACACTAACAACCTGCTCAGCACTGCACCAGAACCTAAGTGGCTGCCGCAAGTCAGTCGTCTCTCAGAGAGAGGGGCGAGTGGAGGAAAGGACAGATAGGTCAGGAGCTGTGATGTCTATGCGCAGTGACAGAAGTTGTAACTTATAAGAATCATTCTGACAGTGGGGAGACAACATAGCAGAAGTCTGGCTAGGGCAAGGGGGACACTAAAAGCCCTAAGGTGGCCCCGGAGAATTTCTCCCTTTTCCATGATCCCATAGGTCTGTGGTGTTATGTGTGGGAGCAGCTCATTGCACAGATGGCATTCTTGGTGTTTAGAATTCTCCTTCATTTCCCTTCGACTCTGCTGCTAGTCTTTCTCTTGTTAGTTAGAGGTCGGGATTCCAAGAACTTTCCCCACGCTGCAATCACACTAGACCTTGGCTTAAAGAGCTGTCTACTTTGGCTTACTCATTTAAAAGTTGTTTGGGGGGCGGTTATGGACCCACAGCTAGAGATTGAGGGGATAGCTGACTTAAACTCTTGACAAAGAAAGCCTACCAAGAAGCAGGGCAGTCACATGCAAGCCCTGGTGAGTTCCAGAAAAAAAAAAAAAAAAAAAGCTTTTAAAGTATAATCAGAACCATTGAAGGGCTGGTTTAAAATAACATTCTAATGTAGCAATGGTGTGCCACCAGCCAGGAAGTGGCATTTAGGAAATGTGTTAGCATTCATACTGTGTTAGCAAGGGGCCCTTTAAAAGGCAGCACATCAGTAAAATTACCTAAAAAGTGGACAGCAGTGTTTCCTATAATTATGTACCATTTTAATTGAACACATTTTTTATATTTAAGTATTTCTAAGTCTAAGGCTGTGGTTATTTAATATGTATTAAATATTACATGTTTCACCTAATAAAATATGTTTCCCACTCAACTGAAATGTTCTCACTTTGAAGGGCGCTAACATTCTACTAACGGATAATGGTCACGTGAAACTAGGTAAGTAACTCAAAATTCCATCCCACTTACACGCACAGGTCTTTTCTAAAATGGAGTTGGCTGGGGGGTGGGTTTTGTTTTTCAGGACTACAAGTCCCAGGTCCTGGCTCATCCATCCCCAGGGCTCCCAGGTCCTGGCTCATCCATCCCCAGGGCTCCCAGGTCCTGGCTCATCCATCCCCAGGGTGGCACATTTTGTTTTTCAGTGCAGATTTTACTGCTGAGCCAGTCTCTCTCTGACTTTTCTTACCCTAAGGAAGCATAAACTTACTTCATAATAAACAGATTTTTGCAAAGAAACCATGAAATAATATGCATTAGTAGCTCTTTCACCTCTAAACCCAGAGATTGGGCTTCTAGTAGACAATCTGTATAAAATTGAAATGAGGACCAAAAAAATTAAAAATGTAGAAACTCCAAAAAATCCTTCATCATGTATTCAGCTTTAAAAAGCAATCATGCTATTATTGATATAAGAGTATATTTTAGATGTTAACTTGCTTTACGTCAAATGGTAACTTGCAAAGTATGATTAAAACAAAGTGCAAAACCAGTAATGACTTAGTATGAGTTTAAACAGAACAAGTGCTCAATAAAATAACTCTAGTAACTGGTAACGAGAATGTAATGACATATGGAACTATTATGTTAATAGTGCTTGGATGTTAGCTCGGTTGGAGCCCTTACCCAGAATGTTCAAGGCTCTGGGTATGTCCCCAGCTGCACGGTACAGACACACACAGACAGACAGACAGACAGACAGACAGACAGACAGACAGATAAAACTGCTTTAAACTACGTCCTACTGTCGGGCTAATCAGATTGAAAATATGTATCTCATCATTAACATACAAGATAGTTTTCCTCCGCAGCCTGTCAGTGAGAGAAGCAGGGAGGTTTCAGCCCTGGCCCTCAGAGGCCTGAGCAGTTTCTTTGTGTACCTGCGTCCCCTGCAGCATTCCATACCTTCCTTCTCTTAGGAGAGGTTTAGAAGGCTTAAATGCACTAGAAAGTATTGGATCTTAGCGTACTCAAGGAAGAGTACCAAGTTCACTAGTGGTCATTGTTGCTTCGGAGTGTGCTGCAGAGGGAAGGCTGTGTGGATGCTGTGTTTTGTATCTTTTCAGGATAGATAGGTTTACCAGTGTCCATTGAAGTCTGCAGGTGTCAGGCTGTCTGGCAGAGAGTGAGTAGACTATATGGTTACTTAAAGGTCCCTTCTAGTAAGACTCCTTGAAATAGAGGAGAAATCGAAATTATAATATCAGTGTCAGTTTCAATTTCCCTAAGGCCTTAATTTTTTAATCACAATTATTTCATTTTAACCTTTATTGTTGTTTGAATCATATGAGTTAAGTGGGAATCCACTTGGCTATGCTATGTACTACTTTGTGATATTTTAATAGTCCATCAAAGTTAAAAACTGTAACATGTTTGAGATTGTTCCATATTTGTGAAATTGATGAAAATAAGTATTGGAAGTTACTTTTGGTATTATCTTAAATGATTTTTTTTTCTCTCATTCTTTAAATAGCTGATTTTGGAGTTTCTGCACAGATAACAGCTACAATTGCCAAACGGAAGTCATTCATTGGAACCCCATATTGGTAATTTTATTTAACTCAAATTTTGAACTTAAAATTTTTTTATTATCCTGTCATTATTGTATGCAGTGTTTCTTTAAAAAAAAAAAGTCAGAAATCTTATGCTTAGAACAAAAGGTAATCATCAAGCTTAGTGATTTAAGCATGTGTTCTTAGGGACTACTTGGTCAAAAAGTATCCTACACACTGGTTTTCATAAGACAGAAAAGTCTATAAAGTTTGATACAGTTGTTAGCTTCCTGATACTTAACACACATTTCAATAGATGTTTTTATATCTATCTTTTTCTACATCCATATTCTAATTATTATATTATTCACAGTTTTCAAAAACTTTGCAAGTTTTGGAGTTACCGGGAATAGAACGTAGGCCCTCAACCATTCTAAGTAAACAGTCCCCTCCGCTGTCTCTGCAGTCCTGATTGACTGTGATAAAACGACCCCTCTGGGCACGCGGAGTCTTTACGCCAAGCCTCAGTTCAAGTCTTTACCCTCTTTCTGGAAGTCCGATCCACAGACCTTCTTTTCTGGCCATACCTGTCTTGTAGGTAGTTTTTGGCCGCTGTGTGTGGGTGGCCTCGCTGGCTGCATGGGAGGCAGGGGCAGCGCTGCTTGGGGTTTAGGGCCGAGTAGTCTTGGCCACGCCTTCAGCTCAGTGCTTCCCTCCCCAGACACCTCTAGTCTGACTCCTCAGTACACAGTGGTGCTACTGGGGTTTTGTGTTGTTCTAATCGGGGAGCATGATAAATATCATTTCTTATATTGGTTTGTCTCCATCAAATACAATTTTTAAAAGGCAACTAGAGCTAAAACAGCTCTGTCTTTTGTTGTAGAAGTTGAAGACTGCAGCTCACTCATTCGTCTTCCAGGTGTCTTGTTTTCCAGTGTTCTTGCTGAGTCAGCTAACAGTCTGCCATCAGTCTTCACTGTTTTCCTGAGTCGTCTTGTTTTTAACTTGCTTAAATCTTCTCTTAATCTCCTGTAAGACATCCCATTCCTCCTCCCATTGCCCAGCTCTGCAAGATGTGCCTGTCTGACTTCCTGTGCCTGGAAAGCCTGCCAAGCTATTAGTCCTGTATGTGTGTGCACACAGGAACTTAACTGCATGCCCGGCCAGCACTCTACGATTGAGCTACATGGCTGTGCTTTGCTTCCAGGTGTGGTCCTTTCTGCAGTCTTGTATCCTCTTCCAATCTGGGTAGCTCTCTAACAGAGCTTTGCCCTGGGAGCTCCTTTCTTGTGTTCTAAGTCTTCCTCTTTGACCTGTTTTGAATTATGTTTTAGTCTCCTTCCGTAAATGGTATAAGAGCTTTAGGTCTTTGTATTTCTAGCTTCCCATTTGACTGGGTGTGAAGTGCTAGGTGAGAATCTCTGAGGCATTGTCACGGGCTTCTGTGATGCCATGTGATGCCATCATGGTGTAGTGTAGTGCACCCCTCCTCCCATGGGGACGCCTCATAGGTTCATACTCCATAATGGTTCCTGGTGTTTCCATATCCTAGATACTGTGTTTGGTTTTGACCTTCGTTTGTTCATGCTTGTCGTTTGGTGTTTATTTCAGAGATGACCATCTTTCCTATTCTAGACAGTCCTACTGGGAGTTATTTCTCTGGTGTGGACATGGTTGTTTCTGCTGCGTTCTTCCTGCTCTCTCTGGGATGTCTTGAGTCATGCCTCAGGTCACTTGAATCAACCCACGAGTTTTCTCTCTTTCTCCCACTTTGTTTGGAGGCTTGTTTTTGTTTTGTTTTTTGTTTGTTTTTCTTCGAGGTTGGATTTCATTATGTAGGTCTGGCTGTTCTGAAACTGACTGAAAACAGGCTGACCTTGAACTCACAGAGATCTGCCTGCCTCAGCTTCCCAAGTGTTGGGATAAAAGGTATGACCCACTCCAAACAAACTCTCCCACTTTAAAAAAAAAAAAAGGTTACGTTCAAGATTAAGGTGAATCTCTGCGAGTTCAAGGCTAGCCTGGTGGTCTGTCTACACAAAAGATTGAGGTGAGCCCAAGGCTAGCCTGGTCTGTCTACAGAGCAAGTTGCAGGCATGCCAGTGTTTCAGAGTTGAGAGAGACAAAAAACCCTCATGTTTCTGTGGGAATTTCTCAGCATTTTAGGTTCATACTTGCATGATGGATGCTTCCATCGAAAGTTTAAAAATCATTGTGTGTTAGTTCATACCAAAGAGCAAGATGCTGCAAGCCAGTTCTAGAACCGGGAGTGGGGTGTAGCCCTACAGTCCTGGCTTGGGGGAGACTGAGGCAGGAGACTCAGTCAGAGCCTGAGAGGTTGAGGACAGCCTGGAGCAAAGTGAGACTGTCTTAGAATATGAAAGCAAAGCAGACTCACATCACAGTGTGCAGTAAAGACAAGGTGTGGGCCCTGGTGGTTAACATTCCCAAAGTGGACAGGCAGTGTTCTGTTCACAGACCTGCACAGCCCCTGAGGGATCCTGTCATATTCCTACTTGTGCTGGGCATATAAGGAAGGACTGATTCTGGGGCTCAGAGGGAGAGAGCAGGAGTCTGGGATTAACTATTGACACTTCAATGCTATTCCTATCCTCAGCCAACCTCAGCCTGATTTTGTTAGCTCGTAACTCTACAGCATGTGGGTGGGGTCTCTGAGACTAATAAGCTGTGAGTCCTCATCATCTACCTCCTTGGGTTCCCTCATCTTGCTGTGTGATTTCATACTCCCTTTTAGTCTAGGTGTCTAGGTAAGGTATGTCTCCTAGGACCTGAAAGGGTATGTGTTTATGTTTAGCCTTATTCTGCTTTTCACTTATGGCTTGCTCTTAGAGAAGGAAGAGAGCAAGGATTTGAAGACAGTCCATTACTCTTTCCAAGTACTCTCTGTCCAGTGTGTCTTTAAGCATCTAGAAAAACACCCACATCTCAGGGGTCTCTTGTGATTCTGTGCACCTGATTCTGTGCACCTGATTCTGTGCACCTGATTCTGTGCTCCTGATTCTGTGCACCTGATTCCGTGCACCTGATTCTGTGCACCTGATTCNCCTGATTCTGTGCTCCTGATTCTGTGCTCCTGATTCTGTGCACCTGATTCTGTGCACCTGATTCTGTGCTCCTGATTCTGTGCTCCTGATTCTGTGCTCCTGATTCTGTGCACCTGATTCTGTGCACCTGATTCTGTGCTCCTGATTCTGTGCTCCTGATTCTGTGCACCTGATTCTGTGCTCATGCTCAGTTACTGTTTGCGGATGAAGACTGATCTTTCATTCAGCTGTAAAGTGGGAGACACCTTGGAGCTTGTGGAGCTGTGGTTAGGCAAGGGTGGCTAGCAGTCCTTCTCTCTGTCTCCGTCTAGCCTTTCCCACCTTTATCTAAGAATGGAGAATCTCCCTTGCAAAGTGATTAAGAATTAGTCAGGAAAGCCTGCCAAGGCAGGAGAACTGAGTTAGTGGTAAGTGGCCTTGGACATCTCCTGTGTGGTGCTGGAGCTGGTCCTTACTCAGCAGCCTTTGGTGGAGGGCCAAGGCCCTCCCTCCCTTTGTGCTGCTCACACTTTTCCAGTGGACAGTTCTGAGATGTACGAACATCAAGATAAAACAGACGGCCACCATCGGGAAACAGTTTCTGTTCCCCACCCTCACTTTGGGGACTCCTGTGGCTCTGCCGCACCTTTCTTAAACGGCCTGCGTATGGAGTCCCAGCTTGTGGAGCTGTCATAGTACTTTGTCATACTTGTGCTGTTTCCTTTGTTGAAGGCATTTTGGTTGTCTTTATAAACTTGTCTTCAACAGTTTTCTAAAACACTCACTTTCATTTTGGTCATAGCTTAGTCCTCTTACCTTTGTAATAAGAGTGATCATCGAATTCATTGTGCGCACGCGTGCGTGTGTGTATGTGTGTGTGTGTGTGTGTGTGTGTGTGTGCAGTAGCCAGCACACCTGACACATGGCTCGGAGGTGAGAGGGCACAGGTGACTTAGTGGAAGAAGAAGCACCACCCACCTGTTGGCTGCTGTGAAGCTGGCTGGCAGGCTGTGCTGGGGGAGGGCGGTGCTCCCCTCTCCTCTCCTGTAGCCGTGGTCCAGCTGCCAGTAGTTAAGTCCCAGCACTCTTTAAGTTACTGTCCTTGCCATGATTTGAATTTCCAGGAGGGAGATTTTGAGATCAAATTGCTTTTAAGACCAAGTGTTTTGAAAGTTGCCTGGTTTTTTGTTTTATTGTAACTGAGCTGACTTGCCTGCGGTCGTGCGTGTGTAAGGCGCCCACTCGCTGCTCATTGGAACTGGAAGAGTTCCATGTTTTTCTCAGTTGTTTCCAAAACTGGTTTGGGATTTCAAAGTTTGTGTATTTGAAAACTGATCATTTAAACAAGTCATTGGACTAAAACAGTAGCAAAGTTAAAAGGAATTAAAAAGTTACCAAATTTATAATTTCTCTCTGAACAAAATATTTTGAAACAGAGGCACACATTTTTGTAACTTTTCCATTACTGTAATGTAAACTTTTTTAAAGCATTCAAAAGTTTATGGTAAATATAGACCAAATACTAAATGTGAAAATTCTTGGTGCCCCAAGCAGTGGTGAACTGAGAACGGTGGCTGGGCTGCAGGGTGGCACTGCAGGCATCGTATGAAACACTTAGGGACGTTGGTTCCAAAGGTTCTTTTCTTTATGGAATTTTGGGGAAAAGTCTTCCAGGTGAGAACAACTCTGGGTCAGATTATACTGTCGTACTGGTAAATTTTCATAAACTTTGTAGTGTAGCTAACTGATGAAGCCATCACTGGGGAGGCTGAGATGTCTTCCAGGAGACATCAAGAATTTGGGGAAAGTGGGTCTGTTAAATATGGTATATCTATTTTCGGACATCAAAGGACTAAACAGAATTCAATTTAGCTGTTAGCAAGTCTGTGTGCCTCTGGTAAAGAGGGTACGGGACAGCACACTAAACGCAAGGTTACACTGTGTGTCCTGGCTTATTTTCTGCAGGATGGCCCCAGAAGTTGCGGCTGTTGAGAGGAAAGGCGGGTATAATCAGCTGTGTGACCTCTGGGCGGTGGGCATCACTGCCATCGAGCTGGCGGAGCTCCAGCCACCCATGTTTGACCTTCACCCAATGAGGTCAGTGTGCCTACGACAAGCCCAGTGCTGACTAGTGCTTATTTACTGTGTCATGGGTCGACTTTACCCTTACTGGGAGTATATAGGAAAGTATTCTATCCTGAGAATGTGAAGTGTTAACTGTGTGCAAAACGTTTTATGTGTTTTTCAGGGCATTGTTTCTAATGACAAAAAGCAATTTCCAGCCTCCTAAACTAAAAGATAAGCTGAAGTGGTAAGTGACTTTGTTTATTGACTTTCATAGCAATATGAGCAAAAGGGAAAAAATGCAGAAGCTTAATTTCATCCTTTCTTAGGTCAAATAGTTTCCATCATTTTGTGAAGATGGCTCTAACCAAAAATCCAAAAAAAAGGCCCAATGCAGAAAAGCTGCTACAGGTATTGTTTTACCCTGAAACATTCAATTTTCTTTCACAAGGTCAGATGTTTAACAAATGTCTAAAGTGTTTTGTGTGTTTTATAGCATCCCTTTGTCACACAGCCTCTGACAAGGTCTTTGGCAATAGAGTTGCTGGACAAAGTGAATAATCCAGACCATTCCACATACCACGATTTTGACGATGATGACCCAGAGGTAGGAATTGTTTTCACTAACTAATACACATAACTCTCTGTGTGTGCGTGTGTGCATGCGTGTGTGTGTGTGTGTGTGTGTGTGTGTGTATGAATGAATGAATGAATGAATGAATCATCTTTTTGATCTAGCTTAAACAAACTGTTGTTTAGTGAAGGTGACCAATTCTTCGTCCTGGGAAGTCATATTGGTTACTTGATGACATTTGTTGAAGAAGGTGTCTTAGTCAGGGTTTCTATTCCTGCACAAACATCATGACCAAGAAGCAAGTTGGGGAGGAAAGGGTTTATTCGACTTACATTTCCATATAGCTGTTCATCACCAAGGAAATCAAGAATGGAACTCAAGCAGGTCAGGAAGCAGGAGCTGATGCAGAGGCCATGGAGGGATGTTCCTTACTGGCTTGCTTCCCCTGGCTTGCTCAGCCTGCTCTCTTATAGAACCCAAGACTGCCAGCCCAGAGATGGCACCACCCACAAGGGGCCCTTGATCACTAATTGAGAAAATGTCCCACAGCTAGATCTCATGGAGGCATTTCCCCAACTGAAGCTCCCTTCTCTGTGATAACCCAGCTGTGTCAAGTTGACACAAAAACTAGCCAGTACAGAAGTCAAAGGCAAGCCCCTTTCATCCACATGAGGTCACTAGTTCCGAGTGGTCACATGGTCACTCACACGAGCTGCTTAGTTATCAAATGAGGAGCGACACACTCACTCCTTAGTCATCTTGGAAGAGCCCTTGTACCAGGCTTCATGAGAAACTGGTAGTTGGCTAAGATAGAATTGATGGGTTAGCGACTAAAACCATGATTCTCTACTGTGGAAATAAAAACAAGCCAGTGCGTATGCCGGTATAAAATTACCCTAACACGACAGGAACACATCTCTGTTAGCTTAAGAAAGCTGTGTGCCTGAGCCCAACTCAGTATATGTGGCACAGCCAACTTCTCCTCCTGCCTTCAGTCTGACTGCAAGGAACTCAACAATGGTTCAGACTTCAAAGGCCACAGAAGGAAAAGAATTCTCTATAGACAGATAGATGTCAGATTGTCCTCAGGAACAGCCTTTGTCAATTCACCCTGTCCTAGGTCACCATGTTTATACACTAATAATAGGCTCTCTCTTTTTAATGAGTTTTGTTCTTTATGCAGTTATAACTAGCATGCTGTAGGAACCAAAATCTGAGCCACACTGGGAGAAACTGGTATCATTAAGAGCATGGTCACTGGAACTTCATGCATATCAACACTGCAGGGCAAGGACCATGGCTTAGTGCATTTGCATTATTGTCTGAACTCAGCCTACTTATAACTCAGCATGACTGTTTTGAACTGTGTCCAAAGACACAGGCGCTGTGCAGGAGGAGTGTTCTAAATGTCCCATGCAGCAGCAAAGACACAGGTGCTGTGCAGGAGGAGTGTTCTAAATGTCCCATGCAGCAGCAAAGGGTGTCTGGCATTTTACTTCTCCATATAAGTGTTCTCTGCAGCACTTCATAAACCTTTTTAATTGAGACAAGTCTCCACATAAATTCCAGGCTGTACACCCAAGCAAGCCTCAAGCCTGCAGTCCTCCTGCTTTGGCCTCTGGAACAACTGAGAAGACAAGGCTGTGCCGCCAGCCTTGACTCGGATCCTATTAAGTTTGCCTTACTGAGTCCAATAAGAACTGGAGCTTAGTGTTAATGAATTACATTTTCTTCTAAGAGCTGTCCCCAGCAGTAAGAGCCTCGAGGGAAGCCTGGCCCATATGGGAAGCTTGCTAGACGTGGTTATCACCTGAGATGGATGCTACATCCTCTTCAGGTGGAGGATGGAGCTAGAGGGTTTCAAACACGGGCTCATGAATCCCTCAGTTTGTAAGAACCCCCATGATTTCTGTAAGTGCATGATGAGCTTATCCCTAGGATGCTTTTCTTAGGGGCAGTCGCTTAGGATAATTCTAACAAAAGGAAAGAACGGAAGACTACTCCTTTAAGAAAAAACGAGTCAAAGGAAGGAACTGTGTCCTGACAGACAAGTTGTCATGATGGGCCCGTGACAGTGACCAAAACCATCATTGGGGTGGGGGTGGGGGGTTATTTGGCTTACAGTCACACTCATGGTCGATCACTGAGACCAGCCAAGGCAGGAACTCGAGGAGCAGCAGACGCTGAAGCAGACACCATGGAGGAACATTTGCTTACTGTCTTGCTCTTTGTGGCTTTCTTACATTGCTTTCTTATACCACCCAGAAACACCTGCACAGAGGTGACACTGCCCACATGGGCTAAGCACTCCCAGGTTAATTTTATATATATATATATATTTTTTTTTTTTTTAAATGCCCCATAAACCTAACTACTGCTCAGTCTGATGGAAGCACTGTTTCTGGCTTGTATCACATTGACCAAAAACTAGCCAACACAGCCAGGACTTTTCTGAAAGAGAAGGAGGGGAGGGGAGGGGAGAGGGGAGGGGAGGGGGATTGTGCTTTTCATATTTTGTGGATTCCTAGAACCTAAAGGAGAGTATTATTGGGGTAGACACCAACAATTACTGTTGTGGTAAGATGTATGTGCCTCACTATGTTTTAAAAGGCAGGACCTGAAAATAAACTTAATGATGTCATAGTAACAGAATTTACTTGTCTTAGATCATTGATCTAAGATGGGTTAGCTTGCACTCTCCCTAAAACTCCAGACATCAGTGGACTTGACTTAATGACACATGGCCTGTTAGTTCCAGACTTTGCTAGTACGTGAGCACAAGCAGATATGGATAATTCATGAAGGGGCTTGCTAATTCTCGATAAAACCTTTTTATAGAAACAGACCGTGGTGGGAATTGACCATGAACCCTAGTTAGCCAACCCTTCACCTAACAGGAGTGATTAGGGCCACCATGACTTGCTTTGTAGCAGGTCTTGTCAGACTGAGTTGGTTGTGAGCAGCCGCAGTGTGAGAGCAGGAAGTCTGACATTACTCTTGCCCTCTTCCTTTTAGTTCTCAGTAGCACCCTTTCATTCCAGTTGTGAAACCAGAAATGTCCAGTAATGTCGTATGTCTCTTTATGTACAAAATTTTTCTCTGGTCACAAAACATCATTTTGCCAAGCATGGTGGCAGTTGTCTGTAATCCAGCATTAATAGGATCACAAGTTCAAAGTCAGTGTTTGCTACGTAATAAAATCCTATAAGTGTATATAAGTAAATAAACAAACTGGCTTATGTTAACTAGATAGCACTTATAATGTCTGTCTTTCAGTATAAACTTCATTTTTACTTGGGTTCAGATTTTTAAGGGCCTGTATTTTGCATTTGTGTTATCTAAAAATAGTCAAATAATAATAACAGTCATTGAACCTATGAATAATAATAACTTGAACCAAT
Organism: Mus minutoides; assembly: GCA_902729485.2. Lineage (NCBI taxonomy): Eukaryota > Metazoa > Chordata > Mammalia > Rodentia > Muridae > Mus > Mus minutoides. The sequence goes on along the minus strand of LR749873.1, from coordinate 1,004,454 downwards.
ATGAAATGGCTTGTAAAGGGTAAGATTTTGTATATTTTTCAAGAGTAATTTTACAAAAAGTCTGCCCAGCATGGTTGTGCAGATCTATAATCTCAGCAATTGGGAGACAGAAGTAAGATTAAAAGTTCAACACTAGCCTCAGCTACATAGAAAGTTTGAGGCTATTCTGAGCTACATTTAATCTTAAAATGAAACAGTTGGGCACGGTTATGCACATATGTAATGCCAACATTTGAGGCAGAGGCACAGGAGTAAGGCAGGCAGCCTTGGTAGATTCTGTGAATTAGAAGCCGGAGGTTGGTGAGACAGCACATTGGTTAGGGTAAGAGCTCCCGTGTCCACACACATCCCATGACATGAACATGCTACGCACACATAGCAAGCAAGCAAGCAAATAAATAAATAAATAAATAAATAAATAAATAAATAAATAAATATGATTGTCTTTAAAGAAAGCAAGAAATTGTTTATTTAACAATAGTTAATACATAGATTATAAATTATGTATTTTCATTTTCCAGGTCTTTTAAAAAGTAAGAAATAATAACTTCTGTCTTAATGCATGAAAAGTATTATTTAAAGGGAAAATTGAAAGGTGCTCATTGTTTATTTCGATGCCATTCGGATGGTTCACCATTGCTTTTGTGAACTATTTCCTCCTGTACCTACTGACTTGTCACAGCGGATTTCTGTGGCTGGTACATGTTACATGTATTGAGAACAATCGTGCTTGAAAGGTCAAGTTTAAATGTTGTTTCTTTTTTGAGAATGTGTGCCTGTGGCCTCTGTTCCCCCAGAAGCTGCCCTTCCTCAGATTGAGAACTTGTGCTGCCTGCCTGTCCCATCTCTTCCTTATTGACTTTCGAGTAGATTGTGCCCAGTGTGACCCCCTCTGCTTTAACGTCAGGAGCCGTGTCACCAGCCCTTTCTCTCAGCGATCTTTTTCTATGTGTGTTACTGTGGGGGAGGCTCCTGTACAACCGTCAGTCAGTGCATGTGAGTGGAAGATGTCATCGAGGCTTTGGTCCACCTCTGTTCTCCATGCTGGGAATAATACGGCCTCTGGACTGTCTCTCTTCATCTAACCGAGTAATTCCTGGGAATCTGATTCCAGATATGCTGGAGATTTCATTCCCAAAGGGTTTCCTTAAGCCATACGTCTTATTCTTTTGCTACTTTGAGCCTTCAGCAGCTCTCACACTGGGGTGTACAGAGTAAGCTTCCAAAAGCAGCGTCTATGAACAACCCCTTTAAAATCACACCATTCTTATTGACTTATCTTTTGCTAGTGGAAATGATAATGGTGTATCTAAAGTCCAGAGAGACTAAGATGGAATGAAGAACATGCTTTTAATGAATGTGAGGGTGGGACAGTTCTGAGAGAGAAAAGCTAGAGTTGACAGAAACGTGAATGATACCATTGTGAACAGTCTTACTTCAGTCAGTCCAGTTCATATTAAAAATGAAACCTGTCATTATCTCCTGTCATCTGCAAGTGAATGTGTACTTAAGGTCATTTCTAAATTCTGTAAGCCAAAGAATAAGCTGTAAAATCCACCTGAGGCCCAGCTAGATGGACGGATGGTTCAGTGGGCACTCACTTGCCCCGCAGCAGACAGCCTGAGTTCCATCCCTGGGACCTGCATGGTGGAAGGAGAGAACCAACTTTCCTAGGCTGTCCTCTGACCTCCACACCAGGGTGTGCATGGACACACATAAATAAAAGCTGCCTCGGCCCCATTATTAGGCAGTGCTGTACAGATCTTCATAGCGCTGCCTTTTCTTTTCTCTTCGTACTGTTCTATTTTCCTTTCATTCTTTCATTTGAAGGAAGTCTCACAAAACTACCCGCCTGACCTTCATCACCTGGGGTCAATCACCCCCAGACTAGCTGGGACTATAGGTGTCCCCCCACTGCTCTGGCTTCTCTGCCTGGGTATAACTTGTTCACTCTTATAAAATGGACTGTGCATGTCTAAGGTGCTACAAATAAACAGAACATGGCTTAATTCTATATTTTACCCAATCATAGGAGCATGTTCTACCAGAATAAAAAATAATTTGCTTTGACTGGATAACTTAAACGTATTCCTATTTGTGCCTTCATAGCTGGACTCATACTGTGATTAATATTTTAAATGAAACTTTGCTTTAATTTTCATTTTTGTAAAACATTTCATTTATCCTTGCATAACTTTGTAGATAGAACTGTGACTTGATTATCAAGTGTTACATATCAATAGTTTTGGGTTTTTTTTTTTTTAAGCCTCTTGTTGCTGTACCACATAGAATTCCTTCAACGAGTAGAAATGTGAGAGAAGAAAAAACGCGCTCAGAGATAAACTGTGAGTACAGACGCTTTACCATCCGTAAGTCAGGGACCAAAATGAGGTTTTAAACTGTAGTTTAGTTAGAATTATTATCTTTTTAATTTTTTAGGGTATTTTTTTCTTTGTAAACACGGTTATATGTAAAGTTTAATGAGGACTATATGAATTCTCTCTATCCCTCTGGAACTTTGGGTAACAAGAATTATACATGTCACACTTGGAAGGAAAAGTAAGGCATCAGCCTAGGGAAGGTAGATGCCATCATGGGAATGCACCGTTGCTGCTAAATTCTTTGTAAGTCACCTAGAGACCTTGCTAAAGTGCAGCTGGTGGTTCAGTAGATAGGGATAGAGTGAGTATCTTCTGACAAACTCTCTGTGTGTGCATGCGCCTGTGCTAAAGGGCCACTCTGTGTGTGAACTGAAGAGAGAAGTCTGCAAACCAACTGTGAATTACCTGGACTTAGAAGTAGTTTCTCAGGCTTCACCCATCCAGAACCTGCTTGAGGGCTGGTCTTGGCCCCAAGTCCATCCATTGATCTCTTGATCAATCTTTGCTCTTTGGCATCAGTGTCCTTCAACACTCCCCCACCCCCGTGTGTGTGTGTGTGTGTGTGTGTGTGTGTGTGTGTGTGTGTGTGTGTGTGTGCTGCAGGAAATTAGATACCTGTCTTTATGGGTAGGGACACATAAAATTATCATATTCTTCAGGTGTTGAGGGAACAACTGGATCAAAGCCTCCACTTTCAGTCTTTTGGCTTTCAAGTCTGACTCACTGTTTTCTTGAATGTTTAAGGTGTGTCTTACTTGGGGTTTCTATTGTTGTGATAAAATACCATGGCTTGATTGTTTCAGGTGTGTCTTAATGGGAGCTTCTCTTGTTGTGATAAAATACCTTGGCAGGAATGTTTCAGGTGTGTCTTACTTGGGGTTTCTTTTGTTGTGCTAAAATACCATGACTTGTGTGTTTCTGGTGTGACTTACTTGGGGTTTCTATTGCTGTGCTAAAACACTAAGACAAAAGCAACTTGGAGAGGAAAGGGTTTATTTTTATTTCTTCTTACAGTTTGTAGGCCATCATTTAAGGAAGGCACTTGACAGGACCTTCAGGTAGGGCAAAAGCTGATGCAGAGGCCATGGAAGGATGCTGCTTACTGGTTTGCTCCTCATGGCTTGCTCAGTCTGCTTTCTTGTGGAACTCAGGACCATTCTCTTAGGGCGGTACCACTCTCTGTGATGTAGGCCCCCTCATCAATCATGAATCCAGAAAATCTCTACATGTTTGCCCACAGGCCAGTCTGGTGGGGGCATTTTCTTAATTAAGGTTCCCTCTCCCCAGATGACTCTAGCTTGTTCAAGTTGACAAAATTAAATTGTGTAGGGTGTTTTATGATTATGTATGGTTTGCTATACAGAAGAATGTTCCATGATGTTACCTATTACAAGAGGCATTGGAACAATGATTAGGTAAATTTCTCCTTCATAATGTTATGTTTCTAGCTGCCTGGTTTTTCTTCCGTATGACCAGTTTTTAACTAAATGGTGTTCAGACAACAGTGTAGAAAGCTGTATGTTGCCTTTGGTTTTAGGAAGCCCCCACTGCTTTCAGCTAAATGTCTTATATCACCTTCCCAGACTCTTCATAGCCCTACATTATAGGATTGGCATTGACCTGTAGTGACTTTGGGGAGGGTCAGCTGTCTGAGAGAAACTCAGAATGTTTCCCCTGGATAATAAGGTGGAAACTTACAGAGAACGGCTTGGGTAAGTACAAGGAAGTGGTAGAGAAAAACAGAAGCACCTGATAGACGGTTACAAGCAGAGACTTGGCATTAAAAAGTTGCCGGGCGTGGTGGCGCACGCCTTTAATCCTAGCACTTGGGAGGCAGAGGCAGGCAGATTTCTGAGTTCGAGGCCAGCCTGGTCTACAAAGTGAGTTCCAGGACAGCCAGGGCTACAAAGAGAAACCCTGTCTCCAAAAACCAAAAAAAAAAAAAAAAAAAAAAAGTGCAGGCAGTGTTGTATACCGGGATGATCATCAGTTATTTAAACAGTAGCTAGAAGAGACAGGCAGAGGCATGTCTCACATCCTAACAGAAGAACAACGGCAGCACTGGGTGTGAAGAATGAATCTCTGTGGACACTTTGCTCCTCCTGGGAATATAGTCCACTCCATAGAGTGCAGGACCAGGGAGGGATACTGAATATTTTTAATACCTTGCTGAAAGTTATTTGTAACCTTTGATGTAAGATTGTGCG
>LR749873.1:686250-844584 GCA_902729485.2 Mus minutoides | reverse complement strand
GCTGTGCTCAGAGTCTGTGGTGTTAGGATGAACCCAAGACTAGGCAATCGCTCCACTAACTGACTTACTCACTTTAAAGATAAGGTTTTTGTACAGTCCTGGCTGTTTTCAAACTCACTGTGTAATCAAGGACAGTCTTGACCTTCTGATCCTCCTGATTTCACTTTTCAAGTGTTAAGATGACAGGAGTGTGCTACCACGCCTGGCGAAGATAAGGGTCTTGAATTAAGCTTTTCTACAGACTTGATTGCAGAGGGTTACAAAGCTCTAAGATAATAGAGAGGAATTTGTTATAGCCTATAGTATAGTTTTCTTTCTGTTCCTTCCTTCCTCCCTTCTTTCCTTCCTCTCTTCCTTCCTTCCTTCTTTCCTTTCTTCCTTTTCTGTCTTTTTTTTTTCTTCAGGGTTCAGCATCAAACCAAGGGCCTCATACATGTGAGACAACTCTACCTCTGAGCCATATCTCCACTTCCTACAGGGAGGATTTTATGGGCTTTAGTGGGAGGGAGAAAGAAGATGGGATCTTGTTATATAGCCCAGACTGTCCTCAAGCTCTCTGCGTAGCCCAGGCTGACCTGGAATCATGGCAGTCTTCCTGTCCCAGCCTTTTGAGTGTTAGGATTGCAGGCATGAGTCACTAGGCCAAGGCTTTTTAAATTTTATTTTTTTTTTTTAAGACAGGGCCTTGCCCAAAGCCTAGGCTAGCCTTGAACTAATGGTGATCCTGCTGCCTCAGCTCTGAGTGTTGGATTTGCTGGGTCATGCTGCAGCTTTGAAATCAGCAATGGATAGGCACAGCCTCTAGTGGAGAGCGCTTTACAGAGTGTATCATTTACCAGAAAGATGCCGGTCTTAGCAATATATATTTTAAAATTATGTGAAAGGTCACATTCTAAGACAAGTTTAAGAAATCAATACCTCTGCAGCCACTCTGCCCCTGACAGTGGACCAGGGTCACTGTACCCTGCAGAAACAGGCTCACTCGGTATTTTTGAACTTTTGCTAGATAGAAAACCACAAACTATTACAGTAAAATTCTCTGTGAGGTAGATTAAAGGAGACCATGTTAGGAAATGCATGTCTTTCTACCAAGCAAGCTCTGGGAAGAACATTTAGGGTTGGTGAAATGGCTCAGTGGGGACAGGTGCTTGCCGCCAAGCTTGACAACCTGAGTTTGATTCTTGGAACCACATGGGAGAAGGAGAGAACCGACTCCTACGGGATGACCTCTGACGTCCACAGGCAGATCACAGCACTGCACACCCAACACACACTAACTAAATCAATGATAAAATGTAAAAGCAAAGCAAAACAGCAACAAACGTTAGGTGGGCGTGTTGGCCTGTAATCCTGGCATTTAGAAGTAGAAGAAAGGGGTCACAAGTTCAAAGTCATCCTTGGGTACATAGTAGGTTTGAGGCCAGCCTGAACTATCTAAATAAAACCCTGTTTCAATAAACAAACAAACAAGCATTTAGCTTGTACTCAGCATAGTATACTTTATTTATTTCCTTTTTTTCTTTTCTTTTTTTCTTTTCTTTTTTTCTTTTCTTTTCTTTTCTTTCTTTCTTTCTTTTTTTTTTTTTTTTTTTGAGGTAGAGTCTTACTCTTTAGGCTGGCCTAGAATTCACTATGTAGCCCAGGCTACAGCAATCCTCCTACCTATACCTCCCAACTGCTAGAACAATATCTAGGCTTGGGCCACCGTGCCCAGCTTCCATGCCATTACAACAGACCCTGTGTGTCTCTTCTTTGAGATCAGTCAGAAAATAGTAGATATGGAGCTACAATGAGCTTCATCAAAAGTGTGCCTCAAAGACCACCAAAATAGCACCTAACCCTTTTCACAGGAATCTCATTGAACACCCACCCCACCCACAGCTAGGTGTTTTTGCAGTTGCACTGGAAATCAAGATTCGTTGGGCGGTGGTGGCGCACACCTTTAATCCCACCCAGCACTTGGGAGGCAGAGGCAGGCGGATGTCTGAGTTCCAGGACACCCAGGGCTACACAGAGAAACCCTGTCTTAAAAAAAAAAAAAAAAAAGCAAAAGGAAAAGAAAAAGAAAAAGAAAGTCAAGACTCTGTGAGGTCCGTTAGTGGAAAGTTGTTTGCTTCTCATCCTGAGTCGAGACATACTCTCCCGAGCTACCACAAACAGAAGAATCAATTCAATTGGTGGAGTCAGTTACATTGCTAAAGTACTACCTCTCAGGAAATCGGTTCACTGTAAGCCATCCTAAACAGATTGTGTGAAATAACTATTTTTCTAATGAGAAACATTTATCCTTCCTAGAAAACCACCCCTGGTACAACTACTACAGACCCACCCAGACTCTGCCAGACCCACCCAGACTCTGCCAGACCCACCCAGACTCTGCCAGAGCCCAGGGATGCTTTTCCTAGTACTTTGGGTGTTCTTCATGTTGATCATGCAGCAGTTTGTCTACCGTGTGCCTGACTACCACTGCCTGACATCCCATCCTAACCTAAGCAGCTCTGCTTCTCCTCATCCTAGTCTCCATCCCCCTTCCCTGTGCTGCCAAGATTTCCAGCTTGCCTGCCCTGTTGTTTTTCTTTGAAACTCTGACAAAAATGTCACTGAGTCAAGTCTTAAATTCTCTTATTGACGTGACTAAGAACCCTGAGAAGGGACTCCAGCTTCCCTAGTAACATGTGACACCCTAGGTCGGGCTCCCCAAATGGTCTGACAGCAGTATAATGGTGCCTCGTGTCTGTAATCCCAGCACTCTGGAGGCTGAAGCAAAAGGATTGATGGGAATTTGAGATAGCGCGAGCTGCACTGTGAGTTTCAGGCCAGGCTAGGGTACAAAATAAGACTCTTGTCTTAGGAGGAAAGGAAATAAAGAAAGCAGAAAAAGAAAACAAGTTTCCTTCAGTCAGAGAAAGGGAGTTATCTTTGTTTATTTGTTTGTTTGTTTGTTTGTTTCGGAGGCAAGGTTTCTCTGTACAGCCCTGGCTGTCCTAGAACTCACTCTGTAGACCAGGCTGGCCTCGAACTCAGAAATCCACCTGCCTCTGCCTCCCAAGTGCTGGGATTAAAGGCATGTGCCACCACTGCCTGGCAAAAGGGAGTCATCTTGATGGACACACAGAGCCAAAGGTAATTCCCCCAAGGAAAGTGCTCACTGCAATGAAGGGAGGTTGAGGACACAGGAATACACACCAACCACGTGCCCATGTTTACACAGGGAAATGAGGATCTCCCAAGAGCTGAGAGTACAGTGTAGCACACAATGAGATTGGGAAGCAGGATGAGAGGAGGAAGAAGGGCAGAGGTCTCAGAGGTCTGAGAGGCTGTTGCATGGGTACCACAGGGAGCAGAAAGGCCTGGGCAGCCTGCAGCCTGCAGCCTCCCATCTGGAGGGAAGGAGCCGAGGACCCAGAGAAACACAGCCAGGTTTCATTTTGTTTATGTGACAAATGGATACCATGTCACTTTCAGTAAAGCCTATAGGGTGAAATTATGCAGCAGTGGATTACATGTTTTGCTGCATTCTTATCTCATGTCTCAAACTGGGCTGTTTTCCTCTTGCTCCCATCCCTAACTGGATACCAGTAAAATACCCTTTGGTTACTGTCACAAAAATGGGTTAAAGAGTCAGAAAAAGAGGATACAGCTCTTAAGGGGGTGGGTGGCCCAGCATCCTTGTTTTAGAGGCCCCAGCTTTTCTCTCCCAGGGGCCTGGAATTTCCCTGTGGTTCCCAACTCTAGTTGGAATGCTGGCTTTAATCCAAAATCTCAAGTCAAATGTGTCAGGTTTGGAACCCACAGAGAAATGTGTGCATTGCCTTTGGCTGGCTTGACTCGTGATAATAATACACAGAGGAGTGCATAATTAGAGCAGATCCAGTACACAAAGGCATGCATGTGTATTTGCTTATTTGGATTCAAGTCAATGAAGTAATATTTCACAATTTAAGGTTTTAATAAAACTTCAGAAGTTGGACACGGCAGCACATGCCTGTAATACCAGAACTTGGGAGTCTAACCAAAGAGTGGCAAGTTCAGTCAATCTAGACTCCACAATGAGTACTAAGAACACCCTACGACTGAGGAGCAAAGACTGAGGAGCAAAGACTGAGGAGCAAAGACTGAGGAGCAAAGACTGAGGGGCAAAGACTGAGGGGCAAAGACTGAGGAGCAAAGACTGAGGAGCAAAGACTGAGGAGCAAAGACTGAGGAGCAAAGACTGAGGGGCAAAGACTGAGGAGCAAAGACTGAGGAGCAAAGACTGAGGGGCAAAGACTGAGGAGCAAAGACTGAGGGGCAAAGACTGAGGGGCAAAGACTGAGGAGCAAAGACTGAGGAGCAAAGACTGAGGAGCAAAGACTGAGGGGCAAAGACTGAGGGGCAAAGACTGAGGGGCAAAGACTGAGGGGCAAAGACTGAGGGGCAAAGACTGAGGGGCAAAGACTGAGGAGCAAAGACTGAGGAGCAAAGCTGTTGGAACTGTATTTTTAAGTGTGTGTTCATTGGCTTGATTTTGTGGAGTTTTGCTTTTGTTTATTTTCTTTCTTGGAAGAGGAAATAAAGTCACTGAGCAATGTTTACTCTTCTGATAGTCTATAACAAACATTATGATATAAAATTAGGATACCTAATTAGATGATAAAGGAAGGAGAAAAAAGAAAGGTGTGTGATAAATATACACACATGTGCACATACATATGTATACACATGCATATACATATGAACACACATGCACATATCCATACATATGCACACATATGCATATATACACACATATGCGCAGACATACACACATGCATGCAGACACACATATGCACACACACAATATATTGTTGACAAACCTCATGACAATCACTATTCTCTTATGACTGGCCATGTGAATGTAGCTCATTTTTAACAACTGCCTTCTTTTATTACCCATTCTATATTTTCTTTATCATTAGCTAGTCATGGTTCTTTACCAAATACAAGAGCACACTCAATTTTATTTGAAGTTTCCCATAGATCACAGGACATAGCACATTTTAAAAAAAATATTTATTTATTTTTATATATGTGAGTACACTGTGAATGTCTTCAGACACACTAGAAGAGGGCATCAGAACATATTACAGATGATGTGAGTCATCATGCGATTGCTGGGAATTGAACTCAGGACCCCTAGAAGAGCAATCAGTGTTCTTAACCTCTGAACCATCTCTCCAGCCTGATGGCACATTTTAAGAGCCCAGCTGCATTCCAGACTTATTCTTTCTTACCTATATTGGCCTTTGTTTTATTTTGTAGGAGCTGTTTATTTGTTGAATTTTTGACACAGGGTCCCATATAGCATATGGCCTTGGACTTGTTATTGAATTATAATGCCACACAATAGTTGAGCACAATAATCCCAGCTAACAGAGTAAATTCACTTTTAATCTGTGACTCAAAATCACAAAAGCCTAAAATGTCTGGGTGGTGCTCTCTCTCTCTCTCTCTCTCGCTCTCTCTCTCTCTCTGTATGTATGTAAGTATACATACCCATAACCATCACATAATAAATGTAAGCAATCCAAATATCCATCACCAGGTGAATGTATCAAAAAATGGGATGCAGACATATGATGTCTTGCAAAGGAAAGGAATGTCAGAATTTGAAGGAATTCCTTGAAAAGGAACCCCATGTCTGTGATTACAGCTCTCAGAAGAAGGAGGCAGCAGGTTCAGGACTTCAAGTTTAGCCTCTGATACAGATAGAACTGGAGTTCAGCTGTGGCTACAAGACATCCTGTCGAAAACCCTAAAATAAAAACAAATAAGGAAATTCTGTTATATGTTATAACTTGGATGAAGTTTGATTTAAGAATATTATGCTAAGTACAATATGCTAGTCGCGTATAACAGCAGCACATAATACCATAGAACCCAGTGAATATAGCCATCTTAGCATATAAGTGGATACTATGATGCTTGTACAAGAACAAGATTGCCTAATGTGGTGGTTTGAATAGGTTTGGCCTCTAGAGACTCATTGAGTTTCAATGCTTGACTATAGAGAGTGGCACTGTTAGAGGAATTGTGGCCTTGTGGAGATGGGTTTTGAGGTCTCATATGCTCAAGTCCGGCCAGTGTGACACAATCCATTTCTACTGCCTGTGGATCAAGATGTAAAACTCTGAGTTCCTGCTTCAGCACCATGTCTTCCCGGAGGCTGCCATGCTTCCTGCCATGATGACAATGGACTGAACCTCTGAAACTGTAAGCCAGCACTGTTGTGGGAAATATATAGAGCTAGCCCCTGCACCAGGCGATCTAATTTGCTGGGTCTCTCAGCTCACCAACTCGCCAGCCCTGGTAGGCCATGTGGCTCCCACCAGATCATCTCTCCCCATGGAGCCCCAGAAGTTCCTCTCACTTTCACTGAAATGCCCCACACATCCCTGGTTAGCCATTTCAACACCTAGCTACCCGGTAGAATCAAGACTCTTAATGCTTAATTAGCCAATCAGATTTATGTATCAATAATAACACAATTGACAAGATGCCAATACAATAATTTCAGAGCCAAATGATAATGATAAAACTTTAACACAATTATTCTAGCCTTTTGATAACACTATGTCAGCCTCCATTCTGTTCTCCTAAGATCTCTCTCTCTCTCTCTCTCTCTCCTTTTTTTTCACTTTTTTTTTTTTTTTTTTTTTTTTTTTTTTTTTTTTTTTTTTTTTTTTTTTTTTTTTTGGTCTGAGACAGGGTTTCTCTGTATAGCCCTGGCTGTCCTGGAACTCACTCTGTAGACCAGGCTGGCCTCGAACTCAGAAATTTTCCTGCCTCTGCCTCCTGAGTGCTGGGATTAAAGGCTTGCACCACCACGCCCTGCTCTTTCTGTCTCCTTAACTCCTTCATCTACCTCCCTTCTCCTGGTCAATCACAAGCCTTCCACTGCCCTAGTGTGATTAGACAAGGAAAATCCTGCAACACAGCCTCAATTAAATGTTTTTCTTTATAAAAAGTTGTCTTGGTCATGGTGCCTCTACACAGTAATGAAACCCACTAACTAAGACACCTAACAATACATTTCTCAAAACATCTCAAGGCTCAGCAGTGGGTAAGCATGCCTGGTAGCCACACAAACCTGGTAACCTGAGTTCGATTCCTGGAACCCCACCCCCCTCCACCAAAAGAAAGTGGACATTGTCCTCTGACTCTCTGACTTTTATCCATGTTCTGTGTCACGTGCATGCTCACATACATCATGTACAGAGACTAATAATAAAGGAGGAACTTTTTGAGACATGGTCTAACAGTGTAGTCCTGACTGGCCTGGAACTTGCTGTATAGACCAGTTTGACCTTGAATTCACAGAAATATGCCTCTCCTGCCCTCCCTAAAGGATTAAAGATGTGCACCCCTGTGCCTGATCCATAAATGTTAGGTGATGTATGTCTCTACTGTATGATGTCAAAGAAATGATATCTATAATCAGAACTTCATAGAAGTAGGAAGAATAGTAGCTGCCAGGATGAAGGAATAGGGAATGGGATTTTCTAACAGTATGGAGTTTTAGTTCTACAATATGGAGTTTTGCACATTCATTCCGTCCCAGTAGCACATGCTTGTCCACCTAGTAGCCAGGAAGTTGATGCAGGAGGATTGTGAGTTCTAGGTCAGTCTGAGCTCCATAGTGAAACCCTAAAAACACAGTTCTATATATTGATTATAAAGTAATGTGAATATACTCATTACCATTGAAAGTGGCTAAGACAGGGCTAGGATGTAGCTCAGTTAGTGTTTGCCTCACAGGCATGACCCCCTGGGTTTGATCCTCAGCACTTCATAAGCTGGAAATGGTGATTCCCGTCTGTAATGTCAGCCTTCTGCGACAGAGACAGGAGAATCCGTAAGTTCTAAGACATGCTTAGCTATATAGCAGATTGACGAGCACACTAGACAGCATGAGATCGTACCGAGAAACAAGAAACCAATATCTCCAAATAAAATAGAAAACCACAGGATATTTAGTTAGCTATCAGTAAATTTGAATGATAAGGCTGTGTGGCTGAATTGCATAAGTGACACTATCATATGTAATGACTACACATCTGCACTTTTGAAAGTCAAACTCTCTAACAACATCTGTGCATGTGCATTGTGGTAGCAGAACTCAAAATATATCACTTACATCTCCTACTCTCAAAATTTTCATGCTTAAATTTGAAAATAACCATCTCCTAATACATTTAAAATGACTTGAGATAAAATAAAATGAAATATCATTTCAGGGCTAGAAAGGTAGTCCAGTGAGTGAAAGGCTTGCTGCCCCAGCTTGAAGGGAGTAAAGTACTTATGAGTGTGTTGGATGACAACTGTCCCTCCCCTGGCATGCTACAGAGCCTGCAAATCATTACTGAAAGAAATCAAAGTTGAGGTTACGACTTAGTGGCAGAGTATTTGCCTGAAAAATAAGAAGAAACACTTTGGAAGTAGTAACATTCAACTCCCAGCACCATAATAAGGAATAAATAAATGGAAATGGAAAGATAGTCTGTGTTAAGAGGGCAATCTGCAGTAACACAAGCCTATAGGCAAACAATCGAAACAAAAGAATCTCCTGAAAGAACGCCTTTAGGACACTTTGGTGAAATCGAAACAAAGTGTTCATCTAGTTGATACTGTATCAATATCAGCTTTCCAAATTTAAGATTTTTACTCTTTACTTAAATAAACCCAACTCTAGTCTGAGAGCTGTAATCCCAGCACTTGGCAGGGGCTGGCAGGAAGATCAAAAAGTCACTGTCATCTTTAGCTACATCATGATTTTGAGGTCAGCCTGAACTTCATGAGACACCCTTCTCCCACCACATAAAGAAAATAATAATGATGACAAAAATCCCTTCTAGGCTAGCATAGTCTCTCTCTCTCTCTCTCTCTCTCTCTCTCTCTCTCACACACACACACACACACACACACTTTGTTATTTATATACACTTTTTTTTTTTGGTTTTTCGAGACAGGGTTTCTCTGTATAGCCCTGGCTGTCCTGGAACTCACTTTGTAGACCAGGCTAGCCTCGAACTCAGAAATCCGCCTGCCTCTGCCTCCCGAGTGCTAGGATTAAAGGCGTGCGCCACCACGCCCGGCTCACACTTTGTTATTTAAAAGAAAAATTGGTCTATCTTCTTTCACTTGCCAATTAGAATTAGTTTGTTGTATTCAATCAAAAATCGTGTTGGGAATTTGGTTAAAATTGCTTTGATCTGTGCAATCAGTTTGAGCATCTATTATGATGTGAATCAAATGGAGAGAAGATTTTGCAAAAAGTTGAACCCCGTGGGGATTCTAACAAATAGCAAGTGGGAAGAAAAATCTGGACGACCCTTTGATCATTTAATTGTATCTACCCTGCTTCCAACCGCCTTTGCAAAGTGGGAGGGGAGAGGACAACGGAGAGGAGTGCAAACTAGTAGGCATCCAGTGCTCTTCTCAATCCGGGTTTTCTCTGGTATGTTTCCCGAGGTCACACTATTTGAGACAGGGGAATTGAAGGTGAGGGTTGAGGGAAGGAAAAAAAAAAAAAAAGAATCAAAGAATGCAGTTGAATATGCTTCAGGAGGCTATAAATGTTAATGGTTGAAATTGATGTTCCTAATGCGTGTGAAATCCTGAAGTTCAAGGACAGGAATTCTACTTGGCGACTGAGGACTGTAGAGACACGGTATTTAAGCTTTAGGGTGGGGTCGGGGGAGACTAGGTGAGAGTTCCTAAATGCTAGGGGGTTTGAGGTGTGACAGTGCTGCACGGATTGGAGAAGTTACAGGTATTCCAAACATTTGGAACAAACAACACGTGCATGGGTCAGTGATGGGTGTGAGGGAGGCCAGATGTGTTTGGATCGATAAGTAGAGGTGCGATTGTGCAAAACCATGAGTACCTGGTTAAGGACCTTGGAGTTTGTCCTGCGAAGCCAGTGGATCTGGAACAGAAAAGCAGCTAGATCCCACACCGGCTTTAAGATTACTGTGGCTGCAATGGAGGAAAGCAGGTGGTCCTGTCCTAGCCAGCCGAGCCACCCTTTCACCTGCAGGGAGCGCGGTCCGGGCCTGGCGTCCGACCCCGCCCCTTCCCTTGACGCTCCAGGTCGGACGAGCTCGGAACTCGGCTACAATGCCTGGGTGCTCTCGCTTTGGGTTGCGACGAGGGAGTACAGACGCGCCCCCGTGCGTCACCTCCGTTCTGGCAGTGAGGCTGCCTAGCACCGTGGAGTGGCTCCAAGGGGGAGCGTCTGCGCTTGCGCCGCCAGTCGGAGGCCCTCTGCGCGAGAACGACGCGTTTGTGCCTGGCATTGCTATCTGCTGTTCTAGGTGTTTGCTTTTGTCCTAAGAGATGTACGCAGACAGTTGGCAGAGGCTCGATGGCTCCACCATTTCCCCTCTTGCTACTCCGCTAGGAAGCAAATTTCCCTTGAGCCTCTTGCTTTCAGTCTGCAGCCAGAATTTCACACTGGTGAAAACCAGACCTGGCCGCTAAACTCGACAATCCATGTTCCTAGGGCTTGCTCCCTTTGTACTTAAATCAGATTTCTAGTGCAAGGGAATCTTGGAGTTCAATTACCTTAATGCTCTCTGGTATCTTGAAGTGAGTTTATGTAGATTTTGCTCACACAATCTCAAAGATTACCTATCTTTCTCAGATAGCTTTATGGAATATTTATTTATTTATTTATTTAGAGAAAGGGTTTCACTATGTAGCTCTGACTGTCCACGAACTCACTATGTAGACCAGGCTGGCCTCGAACTCAACCTGGCAACTATGTATTCTTACTGCAAGTTTCCTCTATGCAACTTTGATGCCATTAAAAGTAATGCCTCCTGCTGTGCGTATGTAATAAATCCTGGGATATGATAATGAACTACATAAAATGTTGATTTTTTTTTGGCATTTACATTCTAGTGAGGGGAGTTCACAAATAGATGTTTGAGTGCTTGAAAAGAGTTATACAGAATGGTAGTTAATTAGACTGATCAGAATAGGCTTCTTGGAGATTTTGATGTTTAGAACTAGCCATGTGAACACCTAGGCACTCTAGACTGGGAGGAGTCGTGGAAGCAGGAGTGGTGCTTTCTGGGAATACACAGATTAGAGTTGACTAGAGTGTGATGAACCATGATTGACAGTTGAGAGAAAACCTTAAGTTTTAAGTACTTGCCAGATTGGTAACTTTGTGTAGAACTTTGAAGTGTGTGTTCTTTAGATTTTGAGATAGCATTTCATGCAGCCCTGGCTGGACTGGAACCCACCACGCAGCTGAGATTGGCCCTGCTCCTCTGTATCTACCTCTCTCCCGAGGGCTAGGGCAGCTTGAAATGTGTTTTAATAACGATAAGCCAAGGAATAGTTTTCTATAATAGTTGATTTGGTTCAGTCACTTATGACCACACAAACCAGTTGTTCTCTGAAATTCCTTATCTAAGTCCTTCCTAAGCTATAATTCCTCTGCCTTTCTCTTTTAAAAAAAATTATATTTATCTTGTGTGTGGAGCACCTGCCACTGGACATGTGTAAAGATCAGAATTTCTGGGAGTCAGTTTTTCTGCTTCCACTGTTTGGGTCGCTAAGACAGAACTTGGGTTCTCAGCCTTGGCTGCCACTGCTCTTTCCTGGCTGAGCCCTTCCACCAGCAGGCCTGCTCTGCTGTTCTACTACTACTCTGATGGTTAATGGATGGACTTCAAACTGTTATTGAACATGTTCAAAATGAGGGGGACTTTTTTTTTTTAAAGATGCAAATCTGTATATGTATTATAAGAGGAAAGACTTGTAGATTTCATTCAGATCCTATGAGGTCGCCTAAAAGATGGCGGTTTCAAACATTTTTCATCTGTGAGATCTTGTTAATTGTACTACAAAACAGCAAGACATAATGTTAATTTGAACCCAGGCTGGTTCTTCCAACTGTCTTCTCATCTATGAAATGAAAACTGAGGACTAAAACAACGTTTTACTAAGAAAGCGGTTAATGACAAAGCCCAATGTGCCACAGCGTCGCACAGTGCCACTATAATAAGCATGTCCATCGTTAGGATGGAAGGACAATTCATAGATACTGCTTTTATAGCATTCTGCGATTTTCATATCTCTATTCTGGGTCGTGTACCAAGGAAAGGTGAGGGCTGGGGCGGGAGGGGGGGGGAATCCCTGACTTCCAGAAGCTAATTATCCAGTCTAAGCTATGAAAGATCCCAAGCAGGACGGACTAAATCCATAAAGAAAAGCTTGTGGGTCTGAATAGACACATGATCAATAAATACTACACGTATGCGTTACGTCCTCATGGCATGGAAAGGCAGATGGAAACAAGACAATCTCTCCTCCCACCAGACAAACACTGAGCAGTCGGGTTTTTGTTTGTTGGTTTGTTTGTTTGTTTTGGTGAGAGGAATCTATCTTTTGTGCAATCTGTTTAGTATACAGTGCATGCTCGGGGCACTCCTTATCTTCGTGCTGGGAACAAAGTACACACACCCCTTTTCTGAAACCCAGGGCCTAGGATCTCCTAGGGCTGGATGGGCTCCCGGGCAGTCGGACCACACAAAGGGGGCGCATCGCCTGCTCGCAGACCCCCCCCCCCCCCAGCGCCCAGGTTCTCGGGTCGCGGGTTCGCCTTCAGGGTCCTCCAGCCCCGCCTCTGCGAGTGCCCTCCCCAGCCTCTGGCGCGCACCCCTCCTCATCCGCGGCCAGCCGGAAAACCCGGAGCGAACCGGCCCGGGCCGGCGGCGCATGCTCAGTTGCGAGCAGGTTCAGTTTGCTAGTAGGAAGCTCCAGCGCTACACCGGCGGCGGCGGCAGAGGCGGCAGCAGCAGCGGCGGCGGCGACGGCGACGGTGACGGCCACGGCCGAGCGGCCGGATTCCCCGGCAGCGACCTCGGGCCCTCCCCGTTCCCCACCGACCCTTGCTCCCGCTCCGTCCCGTTCTGGGCCTCTCGCTTGAGTTCCCCCGCCGGCGAGCGGGCGCCACCGGCCGGAGCGTCCATCCACGCGCCGTCTCTCGGCGGGCCAGGCCGTGCCGGGGAGCACAGCCCCGGCGGAGGGCGGCCCGGGGCGGAGCGGGGGGCCCGCCCCGGGGCGGTGGTGCGGGGATGCCGCCGCCGCCACCGCCGGGTTGCGTTGGCTCTCGGCGAGCGGCGCGCGTGTCGGGTGGGTGTCCGGCCCCGGGCCTCGCCCCCCAGACTCCTCGCCAGCGCTAGCCGGGCCGCGCGGCGCCCCGAGGGGGCCGGGCCGTGCGCGGGCTGTGGCCCTTCTCCGCGCCGCGAGCCGCCGCCCCTCCGCCCGCCCCGAGGCGCCCCGCGGGCACCATGCAGGCGCAGCAGCTGTCCTACGAGTTTTTCAGCGAGGAGAACGCGCCCAAGTGGCGGGGGCTGCTGGTGCCCGCGCTGAAAAAGGTAGGGGCGCGGAACCCGCTTCCCGGCCGCAGTCCGCGCGGGGCCGGGCGAGAGGGCGGGGAGGCGGGGCGCCACTGTCGTCTTTCTTCCCGGTCTCGGGGCTCGGGCTGCGAGGTCTGCTCGGGCTGCGAGGTTCCCCGCGTCCGCTGCTCCAGCTGTTGACACTTGCCCGGGTGCGTGGGAAGGCCGCACACAGTCGGGGAGGGTTGGTCTGGATCATCCAAGCGCGGAGGCGAGGGTTGGAGGAGTCTCGGTTTTCTGTGGAGGTCAAAGAAGGCCATTGCCTACCTTCTCGATCTTCCGAACTGCGGTCAACCTCCCGTTTTAGGAGTCCGATGCTCTCACTGGCTCGAAAGTGCCCTGGCCACAGTGCTTGCCTAAGTAATTGCGAGGTTGCCTGCCAGCGAGAACATGGCCTGCTCGGCTTTGCTCGTCCTCAGTCATAACTCCCCGTTTTCTTGACACCCCCCTCCCCCATCACAGCGGTGATGCACATGCCACTGTATTCAGATTGGTTCTTTTGAAGTGTCTGAGAATCTTTGAACGTCATTTGGTTTGGTGTTTTTGCATCTTTAGTCTTTATGTCTTTGAGTTTGCTAGAGGTTGAAATAAATTATTTGGAAATGTTGCTACATTTTAAAAGCTTTTAAGCTTTTAAAAGCAACTGTCTGTCCTTTGGTTAGGCATTTTGAATTTTTGTTTGCCAGTGGTTAAAGTTATTCGTGAATGTTGCCCCATTTTAAAAGCTTCTAAAGCAACACTTAGTGACATAGTAGATACTGTACTAAGACATCGGAAACAGGCATGTTTGAATGGATTTTAAAACAACCAGATTGGTTTTTGTTTTCATTTGCCTTACCTGTAAGAATTGTTTTACTCTCCCAGTAGTTTTCATCTCCATTCCTTGTCGCTCAGACGATTTTCATGCTATCTTTGCTAAAATGCACTTTTGTTACTACTGAGTACCGAGTGTTTACTGCGCCATTATGCAGAGCCTTTCGATTTTACCAGAAAGTTTTGAAAGGTATTTCATACTCCTGAGGCCAGTACCTTTTCGTTTCTCCTTTGCCCTGTTCTCCCCTTCCCCTCTTGGCATGTTACGGTGGAAACTGCTTGCTTTGTTGGAAGTCTTTGCTTTTAGTTTTCAGTCTTAGGTTACTGGGTTTCACTCTCAAGTGTCTCCCTACTTACAACCCTCTGTATGTTTTCTAAGGAAATCAAAGAGGCCACCTTGGTGTGCATCAGATCCCATGGGACTTCAGTCCATTTCTACATTGGCTTTACTTGCACAATTGTCTGCTTAACTTGTAGAATTGGAGAAGAATGCCTCATGATGCTAGAAGTTTGGTATTTTGACAGGACAAGATGAGACAGAAAAATTGATTTATATGTACAAAAGCTCTCACAGAACATTACCAGTTTGAGGTATATGGCTTAAAAGCAATGGCTCCTATTCTAAGGAAACCTCCAAAATAGAACTTGAGGCGCCTTTAGAATGGTAGAAAGAGCATTGTAGAAGTTGGCAGACTACTCTAACGTGCCACTTGGGTGGCCCTGGCTGAAATCTATTTTGTGTGGCTGGCATTGTGGATTTTGTTTTGTTTTTCAATGTATGTAATTAGTCACCAGTTTCTTAAAATGAGAAATATCACATAAACTCTGAGGTTTGTTTGTTTGTTTGTTTTGAATTATACATGGACTGGCCATACATTTTCACCATCAGCAAACTGCTAGAGTTCTGAGTGACTGCTTTCTTTGGGAAAGGTTTTGTCTCCAGCTCACCACGGTGTTGCTTGTGTTCTATAGCTTCGTGGTTGGTTGGTTTTCCATTTGAAGCAGAGACCTCCCTGCAGAAGTGATATGAAGAGGGAGTTTACCGAGTCTCCCTAAGGTGTGAGGTTCTTTCCCACATTAAATTTCCACCTGCACGCCAGGTGTGGTGGCGCACGCCTTTAATCCCAGCACTGGCAGAGGCAGGCGGATTTCTGAGGCCAGCCTGGTCTACAGAGTGAATTCCAGGACAGCCAGGGCTACACAGAGAAACCCTGTCTCAAAAAACCAAAAAACCAAAAAAAAAAAAAAAAAAGTAAATTTCCACCTGCAATGCTCTTAAGACACCCAAGACCAGGTTGGATATATTTTTCATATTCTGAATATGCTCTTCTAGCTTAAAACTTGAATTATTCTATGTGTGTTGGGCCGTTCATGTAGATGTGTCCTTGGACATTTTGTGTGGATGTGTCCTTATCTTGAACTCTTCAGACTTTAAACTACGTGTATAGTGCCCAACTGTGTGTTTTCATACCTGAGGCTTTTTGGATAGCCTGTGCATTTTATCTGGTCTAATACTACCCAACCTCACAGATTTTCTCAAACCCTCAGGGCTGAGTTGGATAGTCCTCCATTGCTTCTTCCTAGCGGCCCATCCTAACTCAGCAGTGAATTTTAAGTCCTAATTTACTTGTCCGTATTCACATTAGCTGCCCTTTTGGACTTCTGCACAGGTGCTATGCCTGACACCTGTTAGGCCTCATTTTGAACAAGTGTCTTTGTTACTTTGAGTTTGTCAGACTTAAAAGTAAATTATTTAGAAATGTTCCTACATTTTTAAAAAGCTTCTAAAGCAACATTGTAACTTAGTAAATCTCAAATCTTCCTCCTTTTAGTTTGGCATTTCGAATTTCTAGCCTTTGTATGCTGCATTTAGTTTGCCAGTAGTTAGTTATTTGGAAATGTTGCCAAGTCTGTAAGGGGATACTCAAAATTGACCCCACCACCAGTTTTTAACTTCTTGATTAACGGCTCTAAACTTTTATTTGATTGGCTCAAAACTGAAGCTTAGGAATCCTGTCTGTACTGCTGCCCACCTTCAGGCCAAACCTTCTGCTTATCAACCTCTAGCATGCTCTTGGACTCTGCTCTCCTAACTGCTTGGAGTTTCCTCTCCGAGGTTATTGTGGTAGCCTCTCAGTTGAGTTCCTTACCCCCAACCCACTTGCCTTTACATATTTCAGGAGTTATAAAGTACTTTTGAACATGTTATACATTTGTTCAAAATTGTTGATGTCCTTTAAGTTAAAGTTAAGGTTTTTTTTTTTTAAAGATTTTTATTTATTTTATGTATATGACAAGTACACTGTAGCTGTCATCAGACACACCAGAAGAGGGCATCAAATCCCATTACAGATGGTTGTGAGCCACCATGTGGTTGCTGGGAATTGAACTCAGGACCTCTGGAAGAGCAGTCAGTGCTCTTAACTGCTGAGCCATCATCTCTCCAGCCCTAACGTTAAGTTTTTTAAGCATGGAATTTCTAAGATGGCTTTACCTTGACCTTTCTATTTGATTTCCTACCCCAATCTTTCTAGAGAGGACTGCTCCTTTTCCTGAATGTGTTTATTAGGCCCCACAGTGTCTTTCCTACTACATCTATCACATCCCACAGATACATGATGCTTGTTTCAGAACAGGTAGGGCCTTGGCACTAAGGATACATGACATATATTAAGACGACTAAGTGGAGGGAAGGTGGTAGTGGATATGTCTGGAGAGAGGACTTGTTTTAAGCCAGGGCTTTTGTTTTTAGACAGTCTCATTCTACAGCTCAGACTAATCTTGAACTTCTTGTAGCTTAGCTGTCCTGGCTCAACTACCCAGGTGCTGGGGTTATAAGTATGGGCTAGCTAGCACACCTGGTGTTTTAAGTAGGGAAGTAACACTTGGTTTGAAGTTTAGAAACCTTACTTTGGCCAAGGAAGAGGAAGAATGAGGCCTAAGGTAAGGGAGAGAAGCAAGAGGCTCTATCTAAGAGGAAGCACACATTTGGATTAAGATGGATGCTGTGTGAGTGGTGTTGAAAAGGCAGAACTGTCGGGACCTGGTATCTCACTATGTGACTGTAGGAATGTTAAGGAAGTCAGGTTTGCTTGCAGCTAGTCACTGAACTTTGGGATGGAGAGACAGGTAACATAATGAAATGACTTGGAACATGTTGATCTTAAAGGCCTTTTGGATAGTCTAGGCCTATTTCTTAGCTCCACAGTGAAAGAACCACAAACCAAAAGGAGACTTTTCTGTCTACTTATCTTGAGTATGCTATAGTGCTAGGTAGTGTCAAGTCATACAACTTAGATATATGTGGCTTAGTGTTGACTAGGTGTTCTCAGTGAATACCAATGTAACCATCATCTTAGAATCTACTACTGTCTCACTATGTTTGCATTATCACACGCCTATCCACTTTTTCCTCCCATTAATCTGTTGTTTTGTTTTGAGACAGTCTCTCCCAATGTAGCCTGGAAAACACTATGAAGCCCAGGCTGGTCCCAGACTTGTGGCAATGGTCCTGTCTCTGTCCCTCCCCCTCCAGTGATGAGCTAACAGGTATGAGCAGCTCTGTCCAGCTTATCTAATTTATTTATTTTTTTTAAAGACAGGGTATCTATCTATCCATCCATCCATCCATTCACCTATAACTCTAAGCCAGCTCTGGCTGTCCTTTGCCCACCTCTGCCTTTCAAGTGCTGGGATTTAGGGGTGTACCACCACACCTGGCACTTATGTGACATTCTGATGAATTTTATAGTTGCAGGAATAAGCACACTTTATTCCTAAATCCTTCAACCCACATCAGTAACTAGAAATAAATAGCTTTTAAAAAACAGTTCCTTTTGTTTTAGTAAGAAGTTTATATGCAGTGGAACATACTTGGAGTGCTTAATGAATATTTACTATCAAAGTCTATACTAAAGGATGGACCATTACTGTGGCTCTTGAAGGTCCCTTCATGTCCCTCTTCCCAGAGGTAGCCACTGCTGTAACATTTCATCATCTCACATATAGTCTTGTCTGTGCCAGAATATCATATAAATGAATCAAGTAGTGTATATTTTTAGTGAGGCATTTGAGAGTATGCTTTAAGAATTCAGCCCTTTTTCCCCATCATGTGCATCATGTGAACTATGTTATAGTCTATCTAGTGGATGGATAGCTGGTGCTTTAAATTTGGACTTATTATTAAAGCTGCCATAAATGTTCTTCAAAAATTTAAACATTGCATTTATGTGTTTGTGCATGTATGCACATGCATGTATGCACATGCGTGCACAGACATGGAGGTCAGAAGGCAACTGACTGGAATCTGTTCTTTCCTTCTGCCACGTGGATCCCTCAAATCACACTCTGGCGTGGTGGCCGGTGAGCCGCAGGCTCAGGTGGTCTTGTTGAGGCGGTATCTCATGTAACCAGGGCTAGCCTTGAACTCCTGGTGCTCCTGTTTTTGTCTCCTGAATGTTGGGGTTACAGGTGTTCACACTCAGCTCCCGTGGTTCTTACAGGACTCTGCTTAGGAACGTCTTTTATTGCTTGTATACTAATACCAAGAGACATTGCTTACAGGATAGATATCTGTTTATGAGAAACTGCTAGACCTTTCCCCAAGATGGTCAAACCATTTGGAAGTCTCTCGTCAGTGATAGATGGTGGCTCCTTGCCAGTGTTTGATGCTACTAGTCTTTAATTTTAGTGGTTTGAAGTGCTATCTTATTTTAACTGAGTCTTGTATCCCATGGTAGATAATTGATCACTTTTTTATATTCTTTTTTGTACCGTGTGTGTGTGTGTGTGTGTGTGTGTGTGTGTGTGTGTGTGTCTGCCTGTGTGCATGTATGTGAGAATGAGAGGGGGGCAGGCAGGCAGGCAGGCAGGCAGACAGACAGACAGACAGGGAACAGCTTACAGACACTGATACTCTCCTTTCACTGTATGGGTCTTGAGGATCCATGTGAAGGGATGAAGTTTGGCGGCCGGCGGCGGCAGATACCTACTCCCCCCCCCCCCCCCCCCCTTGTTGGTACCTTCTGCTTTCATGTGCTTGTCATTCTTGGACAGTGTCTGCTCAACTCTTCTTTCCCATAAAACATTGAATTATTTTTTTCTTTTCTTTTTTTTTTTTTTGGTTTTTCGAGACAGGGTTTCTCTGTATAGCCCTGGCTGTCCTGGAACTCACTTTGTAGACCAGGCTGGCCTCGAACTCAGAAATCCGCCTGCCTCTGCCTCCCGAGTGCTGGGATTAAAGGCGTGCGCCACCACGCCCGGCACTATTTTTTTCTTTTTAGTACTGAATTGTAAGATGCCTTACATCTGTCCTAAGGTATTTTATACATAACTTACATAACTGCCCTTTTGATAAGGTATTTTCATGATATTTATTTAGATAAGCCCTCATGTAACTCATGATCATAGTGGTTCTACTTCCTGAGTGTCTGCATCTTAAGTGTGTACCACTGAGCTGGGTACATATATTTTCTTTTAGCCTATAATTTACAGATTTACTTTTCTAGTAGTAGTGTTTTTTGACAAGTAACGTTTTAAATATCCAACCATCTATCCATGGTCTTAAGTAGCCCACGTTGGGCTTGAACTTGCTGTGTAGCTGAGACTGACTTTGAACTCCTGACCCTCCTACCTTTATGTCCCAAGTTCTGGGATTATGGGCCTGTGTCACCGTGTCTGCCTTGTTTTTGTGAGGTCTTATTCTGTAGCCCAAGTTAGCTTGAAATTCACTGGCTGACCTTGAGCTCATAATCCTTGGGCTTCTACCTTTTAAGGGAGCCACCTCATCTGGCTAGATAGAAATTCTGAAGGATCATGACACCCCCATGGCAGCTCAGAACTGTTTGTAACTTCAGTGCCATGGGCTCTGGCGCCTTCAACATTGAACAATAGGCAAAAAACAAAAACAAAAACAAAAATGTGTCTTTGATTTTACAGTGCTAAGGAAAGTTTGCCAGGGCCTAGGAAGTCTTTGGGTGAAAGTTGACTGTCACAGGAATGCTGCATCTCTGAGAAACAGAGTCTGCCTTAGTATGCTTGCTATGCTCAGTGATTGACCAGGAGGAGCTGGTTACAGGCATGGCCCCTGCACAAACACAGCGGTGGATTTCAGAGTGCAGCAGCTGGGGGGCCCTTAGTCAGTTATACTGCCTCCAGTCCGATCTGAGAGGGCCATTGTTGTGGTCAACCAGGCTCTTCTCTGGCTATGAATTGCCTGATTGGGATCATTCAGTTACAGTTTCCCCCATGTAAAGTAGGTGATTTGGTCCCTTCAACACTTTAAATGTTTAAAAAAAAAAAAAAAAAAGGTTTCTTAGAGTAAATAAAAATAAAAACTTAATTTTCATTAGAATTTAATGGTATATAATTTGCTTCCGCTGATCAAATAAACTGTGTTTCCTAGTGTGAGGCTGGTTTGCGCAGTTAAATATGTAGTTAACAAAACCACAGATAGGACAGTAACTCCGAAGAAAACAGTTCAGTGATGCCTAGATAATTACTGTCTAACTAACCTAGTGCAGCCTTGCATCCTAGTTACTGAGAGGCAGACAGAAACAATGGCCGGTGAAATTCCTCAATCTTGCTAAGTTTCCAATGGGATTGGAGGTACACGTGGGTGAAAGTAGTAAAGGGGGAAAAGTGTTTTCTTCCCAGTTTCTGAGGCATTGTCCTGATGCATAGCCAAGACTGGCCATGAACTCAATCTTCTAGCTTCACTGAAAAGTGAGTTAAAATTTTAAAATTATGGACACTTAATTACTATGATGGTATTATTTTAAAACATTTTATATAATACTTATTTATGCTATGTGATAGTATCTGTGCTTTGAGGTTAGTTTTGGAGAGTGTCACCATAGTTTTCAGGGATTTGAACACAGGTTGTCTGTCTTGGCATTGGACCTTATCTTGTTGAGTCATCTCCCTAGGCCCTCCCTCATGTGTTTTTTTTTTTTTAAATTAGATATTTTCTTTATTTACATTTCAAATGCTATCCTGAAAGTTCCCTCTACCCTCCCCCCCCCACTCCCGTCCTGCTCCCCTACCCGCCCACTCCCACTTCTTGGCCCTGGCGCTCCCCTGTATTGGGGCATAAAAAGTTTGTAAGACCAAGGGGCCTCTCTTCCCAATGATGGCCGACTAAGCCATCTTCTGCTATATATGCATCTAGAGACATGAGCTCTGGGAGACTGGCTAGTTCATACTGTTGTTCCTCTTATAGGGTTCCAGACTCCTTCAGCTCCTTGGGTAATTTCTCTAGCTCCTCCATTGGGGGCCCTGTGTTTCATCCTATAGATGACTATGAGCATCCACTTCTGTATTTGCCAGGCACTGGCACAGCCTCACTCGAGATAGTTATATCAGGGTCTTTTCAGCAAAATTTTCCTGGCACCTCATATGTTATTCTAAGATAGGTATTTTTTAAACTGTAAAATGATTTTGAGACTCTCTTTAAAAACTACACTGTATGTGTGCATACATGGGCTTGTGTTTGTGGGTATGCAGTTATGTGTGTGCATGTGTATCTTTGTGTGTGTATACATGCATGCATTCATGCATGTATGCTTAAGTGCACGGGTGCATGTAGGCATTTGCCACCCTTTGTAGAGCTCAGAACCAAGCTTGGTGATCTGAGTTCAGGTTTATCAACTCCTGCAAGTTGTCCTCTGATCTTTATGTGCATTCCTAGGCATATATGCACATATATACACACAACACATACTAGATAATAAAAGGAAGGAAGGGATGTGTGTAAAAGTTTATTCTGAAATTTGTTGAATTTTATGTCTTAAAACACAGTCAGTTTAGCTGGGCGGTGGTGGCGCACGCCTTTAATCCCAGCACTCAGGAGGCAGAGGCAGGCGGATTTCTGAGTCGAGGCCAGCCTGGTCTACAGAGTGAGTTCCAGGACAGCCAGGGCTATACAGAGAAACAAAACAAAACAAACCAACCACAGTCAGTTTAAATAAATTTTCTTTCTTTTTCCTTTTAAAGTGTATTTAAGGGCTAAAGAGATGACTCTGTGGTTAAGAACATTTGTTGCTCTTGTAGAGAACCCAGATTTGGTTCTCAGTACCCAAATGATAACTCACAATCACTCAACTCCAGTTGTAGGAATCTGATGCCCCTGTCTGACCTCCACAGACACCAGGCATGCACATGATGCATATACGTATGCAAGCATAGGCATAATATAAAATAAATAAGTCTATGAAAATAAATAAACCTATGAAGAATTTATTTTTATGTATTTATTTATTTTGGTTTTTATGAGACAGGGTTTCTCTGTGTAGCCCTGGCTGTCCTGGAACTCACTCTGTAGACCAGGCTGGCCTCGAACTCAGAAATCCGCCTGCCTCTGCCTCCCGAGAAGAATTTATTTTTTTAAAGCTGTCAAAAATGTCAGAAGTTTCAGTATCTGGAAAAACTTTTTTGTCTTTTGCTTTTTCTGGTCAGAGTATTACTCAGATACAGTTTATATGTGTCCACAGAATTTAAAATGACATTATCAGTGAAGTCAGAGATCTTTCACAAGAAATTCACACATGGGACCTACAGTAAGGTTTATAGGAATAATTACACAAATTAAGTGATCCCTAACTACATTTCTTTTAAAGCATTTTTATTTTTTTTTCGAGACAAGGTCTCTCGGTGTTCTTGGCTCTCAGTGTAGTTGATGTGTAGGTTACAGTCATCACTTAAATAGCAAATTTGCATTCATTATGAAATCTATAACTTGTTTGTTTCTCAGACAGGCTCTCATGTAGCCCATACTGACCTCAGATTGAGTAAGTAGTGGAGGATGGCCTGGAACTCTTGCTCCTTCTCCGCCTTTGTAGATCTGGGGTATAGGCTTCCGCCACCTTGCCCTGTGTTACCATTTTAATGTAGGTAGTATCCCTATTTTATAGAGTAGGGAGCAAGTATGTCTGTCATCTATCAAATTAAAGAAGTGGACTTTTAAGTCAGATCCTAAATTACTCACATGTATAAGAGTGCACAGAGTCCTTATTTATTTGTACAATAGGGAAAGTCAGGGCCATCTTGTATGTGTGTTTAAAAATATGCCTCCTGGTCTTCTAAGATTTAACAAAGCCTTTAGTGAAATTATGTTTTGGTTTGTTTTGGTTTGTTTTGGTTTGGTTTGGCTTGGCTTGGTTTGGTTTGGTTTGGTTTGGTTTTCCAAGACAGGGTTTCTCTGTGTAGCCCTGGCTGTCCTGGAACTCACTTTGTAGACCAGGCTGGCCTTGAACTCAGAAATCCGCCTGCCTCTGCCTCTCGAGTGCTGGGATTAAAGGCGTGCACCACCACTGCCTGGAAAATAACATACTTTAAAAAATGCATTATTTCACAATTAAGATTTAATTTGTGCTGAGCTGTTTGCCTGTGGATGTGCATGTGCCCCTCCGCGTGTGCACACAAAATACGTCAAATGCAAATGCTTTAATTGAACTAATGAAAGACTCTAAAAAGTAATAATGTAGCTGAGTGTGGTAGTACACACCCACATGCAAAAACAATACTCTTGAACCAGTTGCAGTAGGATCTGGAGCTGAAGGCCAGTCCCAGCTGTAGTAAGATCCTGTCTTTAAAAAGAAGCTGATATAAGAGGTGTGGTCTGAGGCTGTAGTAAGATCCCATCCTTAAAAAGAAGCTGATATAAGAGGTGTGTTCTGAGGCTGGAGTGAAGCCTTCCTGGTGCTTTGGTCACCACTTTTCAGATTAACTTTCCAGTCCCAGCAAAAGCTTGCAGCCAGCAGTGTGCGAATGAAAACCATTCTAGCTCTTTGGAGGTGGGTGTAGGTGGATCTCTGAGATCAAGGCCAGCCTGGTCTACAAATAGTGAGCCCCTGTCTCAAACAAACAGAAGAGTCAGGGGTAAGATGAAGCTTGCTCTTCCGTTCACACCCCTTTCACAAAAGCCCCAGGAGCGGATTTACAATAAAATCATATAGTGTTGAATATTTGCTTACATTTCAAAAACTTAGAATTTCCTGTTACCATCAGAAAGATTTTATAAAGTTATAGAACCTTTAGTGTAGTTGTGTGTTTGTGTGTGTGCGTGCGTGTGTGCGAGTATGTGTATTATTAAACACACACAGTGTCTATATCTAAAGAGAGTATGATTTCCCCACTGAGTTTAACAGATCTTGGCCATTTCAGGAGTTAAGTGTGATTATATGGTAAAGCCCAATCAAAATGAAAGGATGGATTTTCTTCCGGAATTTGAACTGATTGCTTCCATAAAAGTTAAAGACACACAATTGGCTAATTAAATTCTTACTAAAAAGCATAGTTTGATTTCACTTAAATGAAACTAAAAGAGAGAAACCGTACTAAACCACTATCCATGCCTTTGTGTGAGCTTTCTTTCTTTCTTTCTTTCTTTCTTTCTTTCTTTCTTTCTTTCTTTCTTTCTTTCTTTTTGTTTATTTTATGTATGAGTACACTGTAGCTGTTGTGAGCCATCATGTGGTTGCTGGAAATTGAACTCAGGACCTCTGCTTGCCCTGGCCCCACTCCTTCTGGCCCAAAGATTTATTTATTGTTATATGTAAGTACACTGTAACTGTCTTCAGACACACCAGAAGAGGGGTCAGATCTCATTACAGATGGTTGTGAGCCACCATGTGGTTGCTGGGATTTGAACTCTGTACCTTCAGAAGAGCAGTCAGTGCTCTTAACCAAACCATCCCTCCAGCTCCTTGAGTTTTTTTGTTTTTTTGTTTTCTTTTTTTTTCCTCGTTCTGGTCAACCCTGCTTGGTCAACCCTGCTCGCTCTGGTCTGTCCCGCTTGCTCCGGTCTGCTCGCTCTGGCTGGCCCTGCTGGCTCTGACCACCCCCGTTTGGCCCCGTTTGCTCCGGCTGGCCCTGCTCTTTCGGGTCGGTCCCACTTGCTCAGTCCCTGCTCTCTCCAGCCCAAGGATTCATTTATTATTATTCATAAGTACATTATAGCTGACTTCAGACACACCAGAGGAGGGCGTCAGATCTCATTAAGAGTGGTTGTAAGCCACCATGTGGTTGCTGGGATTTGAACTCATCACCTTTGGAAGAGCAGTCGGGTGCTCTTACCCACTGAGCCATCTCACCAGCCCTTGTTTGTTTTCTTATTTTGAAGTTTGTCTTGGTTTCTCATTGCTTAATATTGAAATTAAAACCAGTATTTGCATTTTAAAAACTTATGACCAAGCCGGGCGTGGTGGCACACGCCTTTAATCCCAGCACTTGGGAGGCAGAGGCAGGCGGATTTCTGAGTTCGAGGCCAGCCTGGTCTACCAAGTGAGTTCCAGGACAGCTAGGGCTATACAGAGAAACCCTGTCTCGAAAAACCAAAACCAAAACCAAAAACAAACAAAACAAACAAAAAAAACTATGACCAAACTCATTGGAATTACTTGATTAGTGTTGAAGATTGAGGATTAAGCACATTCTGTGTATTCTAATTTGATTAATATTCTTGCTAAGAAGCACTGTCTCATATAATAGCTGCATAGAATTTAGTTTATATTTCAGTTAGCCTATCATACTTTTTCTAAGCACTTATTTGTTTATTTTATTCTCTTTGGTGTATGGGACAGAGAATAAAACTGAGGGCCATGTGTGTGTGCTAGCTAAACATTACTGTACCTATAGTCCCCCTTGTAAGTTTTTAAATAGTTAATTAGCTTTACTGCCAATTAAGTACTCCTAATCATAGACAGTACATTCTGATTTGTTTATTTCTAGGCTGTCAGTGCAAAATGTTTACCTTTTTCTTATGTGTAAGTACAAGGGCCAGCTTTGTAGCTGTATCCTTTAAATGATACAGCTCTCCTTCAGTGTTCATGTGGGTTCCTGGCTCGGCCTGCCGGGTAGTGTTCATGTGGGTCCCGGCTCGGCCTGCCGGGTAGCCTTGCTTGCTGAGGTCTCCTACAGGCCTCTGGTTTTGGAAGTTTGTTTATTAAGACAGGATGTAGCCCAGGTTGACCCCGAGCATCTGATCCTTCAGCCTCTACCTCCCACATTTTTGGATTATACACATGTGCTACCACATCAGGCTGATATTCTCAATTAAAAAAATTTTTTTTAAATTTTTATTTTATATATTTTGCCTGCATAGTCCAGAAGATGGCACCATATCTCCTGGAGGCAGAGTTCCGGTTCTGGGAACTGAACTTGGATCCTCTTGAAGGGAAACAAGTGCTCCTAAGTGAGGAGCCATCTCTCCGGCCCTCCCTTATCTCTTCAGCCCTCCCTTCATTTCTTAAAGGTTTGAAGTCTATCATACAAACAGTGACTACAACTTAGGAGTTTGTTTAAAGAATAATGAAATACAAAGATTAAAGTCATTTTTTTTTTTTAAATTATTGAAGCAAGGTCTTCTTATATAACTCAGGCTGGCCTTGAACTCACTATATACCCCAGAGTGGCCTGGAACTTTGACAGTCCTCCTGCCTTAGCTTCCTGAGTATTGGGATTACAAGCATGAGCTACCATTCTCAACTGAAATAACATTTAAAAATTATCATCATCATTGCTGCTTTATGTGTGTGGGTGTCCTGCCTGCATGTATGTTCGTACACCTTGTACATGTTTGGTGTTCACTGACGTCAGAAGAGGATGCCAGATCACCTTGACTGAGAGTCATCGTGTGGGTGCTAGGAATTGAGCTTGGGTCCTCTGCAAGAGCAGTATGTGCTTTTAATTGCTGAGCCATTTCCCCAGACTCTGACTGTAGTGTTAAGCTCTCCCTAACTACATTATATAGCACATGCCTCTTGCCTTCACCCACTATAACTACATTATACAGCCATGCCTCTTGCCTTCACCCACTGAGTGTGGGAGCAGGCACAAATAACCAGTCTCAGTTAAAAACAATTTTAGTTTTTGGATTTATGTTTGTTTATATGGTAGCTTCCCACGTTTGTCTCTTTTAAAGTAGATTACATTTCAGTTGCTTCGCTGACCATTTCCTTGCTGTGCACAGTGTGTTCTGTGGTCGTCCGTTCCCAGTACTGTTCATTGACTTGACAGTCATTTGATTTTGTATGTTCAAATTTGCTCAGTTGTTACTGCTGTTCTTATTTTCAGAATGATTTCATATAAAACTTTATTTTAAATTTCTTCTTGAATTCTTTGATTTATATGTTAACAATATCATTCTCTGTTTATTGTTTTTTATATAAATCTTTTCGTGAATTTATTTGATTTTTTTTTTTCTTTTTTTTTAAAGAGATTGTTTTCTCTATGTAGCCCTGCTATCTTAGAACTCTGTGTAGACCAGACTGGCCTTGAACTCATAGAGATCCACCTACCTTTGCTTCCCAAGTGCTAGTGGGATTAAAGGTATGGATCACTGCCTGACAAACATTTCAAGAAGTTATTTTTACATACTGTATTAGTTACGTTTCCATTGCTGATACCATGACCAAGGCTTATGGTTCCAGATGTTTAGGACTGTGATGATGGAGTGAAGGCGCAGTGGCAGGCAGCTGGAACAGCACCTGAGAGATGACAGTATTGATCCACAAGCAAGAGGCAGCGAGCACACTAGGAGGGGCACACGTCTTTTGGAACCTCAAAGCCCACCTCCAGTGACAACACCTCATCTCACAAGGATACGCCTCTTAATCCTTGATACACTTCCTCTAGCAAGGCTACATTTCCCAGTCCTTCCCAAATAGTTGTAATAATTGGGAATCAAATATTTAAGCATGTGAGTCTGTGGGGAACATTCTCACTTAAACTAACACATACAGGTTTTTGTTTGTCTGTTTGGCATTTGTAGTTCAAAGCTGCTTGTATAGGGTATATAGGTTCCCAGGTTTTTAACTTGTAACTTGCTTACAGCCAGATATAAGTACCTTGTGGGAAGGTATAATGGTCTGTTTTTATTATTGCTATGTGTACCATAAGATTGGTAGAGCCAGGAAGATAGGAAATGTTCTTTTTTCAAACATCCATGTGTAAGCCAGGCATGGTGGCCTATACCTGTAATCCTAGCACTTTGGACATTATCAGGGAGGATTATGAATTACCTGAGTAAGATACTGTCTCAAACGGGATGGGATGCAAGAAGAGAAAGGTCAGTATAGGCTCAGTGTGTCTGGGGAAGGACTTGTTCCTGGGCTACCTGCTTTACCTTAACAGTTGCATGGGGCTCTTGTATTTTCCATAACAGAACAAAACATGGATGACCCCAGTAACACATAACACCACTTCTGTGTAATGTTACTACCTTGGCCTCTGTTATTGGAACCTAGATGAAGGGAAGGGCCAGTGGATGGCTGTGTCAAAGCTTTACTGGGCTCCTGGTTCAACCTGCTATGAACCCTAAAAAGAAGAAAGGGTGGCAGTAGATCTTATCCTGGCCTGTGGAACCCTGGGACCCATTTGGTCCTCCCCAAGGTACAGGCAGAACAGAGAGGAAGTTAATGATTGGCACTGGAGAAATAGCCCAGAATGGAGATGAGAGTCTCATCTGAGGTCTGTTGTTGGGAGTCCATGGTGGGATGCTAGGATTGGCTAGTCAGGGTTCAAGGTTGGGGGCCTGGAAGTGGGGGTACAGGGAGCTGTGAGGACTGTGATCCAGGACCCTACAAACACAGACTGTTAGGGTTCAGACATCCTAGTCCCCCACTGCCGCTCCTCCCCGCTGACCTCCCCTTCCCCCCATAGCAATGGCAGCATCTCTGCTAGCAGCTACAGAAGAGCCCAGAGCTTTAGTTAGGCCTTTGCCAAACATGAGGGTGGTAGAGGACTCAGTCTAGAGCTTTGAAGGGAGCCAGCCTGAAAATAGATGTCTCTCCAAAAGTTTATGTGGCCACTAAAAGCGAAGGCATGGGAGTGGTCAGCAGTGACAAGGAGTAGTGTGTCCTGCTCATAGGTAAGCTGTCCTGCCTTCTTAATGGCAGTAAAACATGATGGTTTAGACAGCCACCCAGTAAGCTATGCCTTCATAGTGATTCTGGTTGATGCAACGGAGACGTTTCAGGTTCTCCTGCTCAGCAGGTCCATTGTCACTGTGTCATTTCCATTAGGGGTGAGTGCTCAGCCTTTTAGAGGCTCCTAAGGTGGTCACAGGTCGAGGCCTGCCTGAGTGAACTTTGTACCGTTCTGGTGTCAGTTGGGTATGCAGCATCTGGTATCTCTTTGGGAAACATTCATTTATGTCACTGTCTCTGTGGGAAGCAAGCTATATGGAGTGGCCTTGCAATCAGCTACCTACAGCACTGAGGCAGGCAGTTTTGGATCTAAGTACTAGTTGCAGTTTAAGATACTTGTGTAGGTGCAAGCTAGGAAGGCTTTTTGCACCAAGATGGTGGGTCATTGCTTTCACAGACTTTTCCTGATTTCTTAGTGTGATACATTACAGATGATCTCATTGCCCTGTCCTGCTGCACTGATGTATGTGTGCAAATCAATAACCTTGACATTGGCTTTTAACTCCTCAGAGGAAGGCTCTGGATGTGCCTGTTTTTGGGGATCTGCCCGTCTATGTTGTACTTGCTCTGCGTCCATTAGGACTTGGGTTCAGATCCCTAGGACTCACATGAAAATAACAAAAACCAGGCATGACTGGGTACCTGTAACCTGCATTGGTGAGAGACAGGCAGATCTCTAGAGCTCACAGCCAGCCAGCCTATCCAAAAAAGGCAAGCTTCCAGTTCAAGAAGAGACATTGTCTGAAGGTAATAAAGACACCTGTGTCCTGCTCTGCCTTCTGCATTATATGCAATTGAACACTCATGTGCATACAGACGCGTGCACGTGTGCACACACAAACACACAAATAAAGGAAATAGAAGATCTAGGCTTTCTAAAGCCTTTTTAGCTTTTTAGAGAGACATTAGCTAGAAAGGGCTATTAAAGATTCATCAGAATTCATCACTGTTTTCTGGGAGTTTATCCTAGGGTTCCTGAGTATCTTTGGACAGCTCATATATCAGATAGACAGAAATTCATACAAAATCTTGTAATAATAGCAAATAAAATGTTATATAATGTGCTAGAATGTACTGCAGATAAAGTGAAACATCAGGATTGAAGCCAGCCAGTTTAAAATTTGTAAGGTACTATCTTTTATTGAATATGGTGATTGTGTCTTACAAATGGAATTGCTGTCACTTTCAGTAAAATTCCTGTTCATGTCTGTTATTGAACTCAAGGCATATGCCTTGATAACTGGCTCTGCCTTGTTTTTAAAGACAGGGTCTCTCACTAAAGTTGGAGCCCACTAATTGGCTAGATAGGTGATCCCCCTGTCTTATCTTACCAGAACAGGTATTATTGGTACGTACCACACTTGGCAGGTGAAGGATTTGTTTTTTTATTATTACTTTTATTTTTTTGCAGTTTTTTATTTTTAAGTGGGCTCTAGTCATTCAAACTTAGTCTTATGTTTGCATGACAAACATTATGAGACTGAACCTTCCCTCACTAATAACCTTTAGAAAGGAACTTGGCCGATAGCCACTTAGAAGCATTGCTCCAAGTGACTTTAGGATTCACTGCTAGTAAATTAGCCATGAGGATATAGAAAGACAGTTTGAACCATAAAGACACATAATTCAGTGTGCAGAAGTAAAATGTGTTCCCAGAGTTTTTAAAAGGGTAATAGCATCATGATAAGTGTATATAGGAGTGAATTTATCACAATACCTATACACACTAGTCAGAATATGTTGGTGAATGAAAGACTGGATTTAAAACCCTAAATCCTCAGCTCCCCATTATTTTAACTATGCATAGCCATTGTCTTAGTCAGGGTTCATTGCTGTAAAGAGACACCATGACTAAGGTAACTCTTATTAAGGAAAACATTTCACTGGAGCAGGCTTCCAGTTTCAGAGGTTTAGTCTGTTATCATAGTGGGGAGCATGGCAGCATGCAGGCAGACATGGTGCTGGAAAAGGAGCTGAGAGTTCTACATCTTGATCCAGGGCAGCCAGGAGGGGACTGTGTGTGTTTCACATTGTGTATGTGTGTGAGTAGCTTGAACATATAAGATCTCAGGCTGCTGCCCCCACAGTGACACACCCACTCCAACAAGGCCACACCTCCTAATAGTGCCACTCCTATGGCCACACATTCAAACACATGAATCTATGGGAGCCATTCCTATTCAAATCACCCTAGTCGTCTAATAAGGTAGAAAAACTTGTAAACAAGTTATAATTAGGTAGGCAGGTAATATATTGACTATGGTTAAAAATGTGTAGGTAAATGGTTTCAGCTTCTAGGGCTGGCGCTTCACTGGTAAAATCATTCAAGTTTTAAATATTCTCTTATGCAGTTCTGAGTTGTTAGAATTATTTTCCTTCAAATATTTACCTTTAAACTTATATAAAGTAGATGTGAATGTAGTTGGGATAACCACCATTAGTATACTACTAACGCTTTCCCCTGCCCGAGGCTGGCATCCTCCCCATACATACAGAATGCTTTCTGTCAGTAGGTGCATGTCTAAAAACACATCACTTTCATCAGGAGTGGCTTCTCTTGCCATTCCTAGCTTCTTGTTGAGTAATAGTTCTGACCCACAGTAAGAGATAAAGGGATGCAAAACTGTTTTGCTGGTTATTAAAATGCAAGCTTTTAGTAGCCAGCAGCCTTAAGTGATTATGGAAAGGGAAAAAGAAAGATCATTAAATGATTGTCCATCTTTTCACGGTATAGCAGACTAAGTCACAAATTGTAAAAGCTCTCATTGCCCACCCGGTGAGAGTGTGTGTGTGAGAGACTGTGTGTATGAGTGTGTACACATAGACAGCATGTTTTGGGTGTGAGCTCTTCCTTTCCACTTTGTTGAGGCAGGCACTCGGGGTCTCTCTGTTTTTCCTCCTGTGCTGTCTTGCCTGCCAGGTTCTTGGCAGTTCTAATGTCCTAGACTCCCATCTGGCTGTAGGAGTGCTGTAGGAGTGCTGTGGCTACAAATGTGTAATTTGTATGTGTATCAAACTCTGGTCACCGGGCTTATGCTTCTATCATCTGAGCCATCTCCTTGGCCCCTATTTGGTATAAGGTGACTTTGTGTTCACTGTTTGTGCTGTGAGTGCTTTGCATAGTAGGTAGTACATGCTGGAGATTCACTAGTGAACCTCACAGACAGATCCTCTCGGTCTTGTTGTGTAAGGAAGGTGGAGTTAAAAGGGGACAGAGACCCACCAGAGGTCAGTTTCACCCAAGTAGAATGTTGAATGACTGTCCTGACTGGTTCTGGGCAGGGGTCCTACATAAACAATGTTTTATCACCATCTTAGCCTCTCCCTCATGTTTCCCATTTCTACATGGCATTGCAAACCATACTATATGCAAAAAAATACTG
Organism: Mus minutoides; assembly: GCA_902729485.2. Lineage (NCBI taxonomy): Eukaryota > Metazoa > Chordata > Mammalia > Rodentia > Muridae > Mus > Mus minutoides. The sequence goes on along the minus strand of LR749873.1, from coordinate 812,031 downwards.
AAATTACAGTTAGGTAACTAGATTTTTAAAAAAGATAGAACAGCATGCATGGTGTACGAGGCTGGGGACAAAGACTGTGAAGCCCTGGCTTTTGGGAGAACATTCAGTCTGTATTTGTAGGCTAGTCACATTTTAATTACTTGCCTTTTGTTTACAGGTTCAGGGGCAAGTTCACCCTACTCTTGAGTCTAATGATGATGCTCTTCAGTATGTTGAAGAATTAATTTTGCAGTTACTAAATATGTTATGCCAAGCTCAGCCCCGGAGTGCTTCAGATGTGGAGGTATGGCGAATGACCACTTTTGTCTTCTATTAACTGTATGTATCTCTCTGTACATTGACTGTAATGGCAGTGAAGGAGAAAAGGGCTCTCCAGTTCATTCGTCCATCTCTGTAAACGCTGAGCTGGGTATGTGGGAGCTTCTGTGTATCTAAGCTGTGAAACCTTCAGATTGTACTTTTCAGCTTAAATAAACAACTTCAAGTTACTACTAGAGTGGTCTGGGACAAACCCTCTCTATGTAAACCAGGATGGCCTTGAACTCACAGAGATCCCTGTTCATACATACATACAAACAATACACACAAAGGTTTCAGTCCCAAAACATTTCCTTTAAGTTTCAGAGAGTCAAAGGGCTAATAATAAAATATCTGAAAGTATCTGAGGGAGAATTATAGAAAACATTGGGGTCAGAGGATGAACTTACAACTTCACTGGTAAAAGTTACAAAGCAAATGTGGACATGCGGTGACAGACCAGAGCTGAAGGTTCCCAAGGTATGGACGGCATTTAAGGAGTTAAGATGCCAATCACCAGTGTTGTGGTGCAAACCTTTAATAATAGCACTTAGGAGGCAGGGGCAAGAGGATCAGGTTTCCAGATCAATTTAAACTACACAGGGAGTTAGTTCAAGGCTAGCCTGGGCTATGTGAGACCCTCTTTGAAAAAGCAAAACAAAAGAGTCCAAAGAGTACTTTATTTTTACCTATAACTCCTTCAAGTCACGGGCTTTAGTTGGGTATGGAAGATTTAAAGAAGCAGTTGAACCTGGCATGTGAGTTATAGTCTTAAGTCCTGAGGGAAATATGAATTTCAGTTGAGGCAAATAAGTATCTAGGAACATTGATGTAAGGGGGTCTATATAGCTTATTGACTAGATTACATGAAGCCTTAGGTTCCATCCTCAGGTTTACACAGGGGGGGGGGGGGGGGGGGAGGGAGGGAAGGAGGCCAAGAAGAAGAGAAAGAGGAGGAGAGAGGAAGGAAAGAGAGAAAACAAACACCAAATAGCATGTTTAGACAGGTTTGGAAAATACTGTATACTGGGTAATTCTCATTTCTTAACTCATTTACAGTAGATTCTTTGTGGCGGTTTGGTTTTGCTGTTGTTTTTGAGACAGGATGACATATAGCCCAATCTGGCCTTGAACTCAACTTGCTGCTGTATAGTCAAGAATGACTCTTGATCCCTGCCTCCATCTCCCAATTGCTGGGATTTCACGAGTTTCCTACAGGCCTGACTGGTTTCTTCTGTAAAGTCAGACTTTTAATTCATAATTTCTTTTAAATATCTGTATATATTGTTATTTCACAGAGATTTTGAGTAGTATGGCTTGCCTGACTCTATCACATTAGCAATTTCACTCGGGTTTTCTATGATCCTAGCTATAATCTTCCATGGTTTGGCAGAATCCAGACTTACAAGAAGGGCTTAAAAAATCTCACCTTGATTATTATGTTGATGTTGGTACATTTTAGAAATTTGCTAATCAGCTGACATTGCAAACATAAATCAGATATTCCTATATATAGTTACATAACTATGCTTGTTTAATTAATATAAACAAGGAACAGAAAACCATATGAAATTCTCATGTGGAAGTTTTGGTGCTTGTATTAGTCAGGGTTTCTCTTCCTGCACAAAGTCATGACCAAGAAGCAAGTTGGGGAGGAAAAGGTTTATTCAGCTTACACTTCCACACTGCTGTTCATCACCAAAGGAAGTCAGGACTGGAACTCAAGCAGGTCAGAAAGCAGGAGCTGATGCAGAAGCCATGGAGGGATGTTCCTTACTGGCTTGCTTCCCCTGGCTTGCTCAGCCTGCTCTCTTATAGAACCCAAGACTGCCAGCCCAGAGATGGTCCCACTCACAAGGGGCCTTTCCCCCTTGATCACTAATTGAGAAAATGCCTTACAGTTAGATCTCATGGAGGCATTTCCCCAACTGAAGCTCCTTTCTCTGTGATAACCCAGCTGTGTCAAGTTGACACAAAACTAGCCAGTACAGTGCTGGAGCTAGTTTTTGGTGAGAATATGTAAGAATATGACTAATAGAAATACCAGTCATGTATGTAATAAGCTTTATTATTATATTTTTTTTTTTTTTTGGATTTATTTTATTTATTATATGTAAGTACACTGTAGCTGTCTTCAGGCATTCCAGAAGAGGGCGCCAGATCTCATTAAGGATGGTTGTGAGCCACCATGTGGTTGCTGGGATTTGAACTTATCACCTTTGGAAGAGCAGTCGGGTGCTCTTACCCGCTGAGCCATCTCACCAGCCCCGCTTTATTATTTTTTAACATATCTATTTGTATTGTATACAGTTTTATGTATCTGTACACATCTGTGTGTAGGTATTTACATGAGTGCAGGTACCCACAGAGGCCAAAGGAGCTGGATCCCTGTCTTGGTTAGGATTTCTACTGCTGCAGTGAAACACCATGACCAAAAAGCAAGTTGGGGGAGAAGAGGGTTTATTTGGCTTACTCTACATAATAGCATTGTGGTGCACTGTGGAAGGAAGTGAGGACAGGAACTCAGACAGGGGAGGAGCCTGGAGGCAGGGCTGATGCAGAGGCCGTGGAGGGGTGCTGCTTTTTGGCTTGTTACCCACGGGGGCTTCTATCTGCTTGCTTATAGAACCCAGAACCACCAGCCCGGGGGTGGCACCACCCAAAATGACCTGGGCCCTCCCCCATCAATTAATTACTAATTAAGAAAATGCCTTGCAGGCTTGCCTACAGCTCAGTCTTATGGAGGCATTTTCTCAATTGAGGCTTCCTCATATCTGATGACTCTAGTTTGTGTCAAATTGACACAAACCTAGCCAGGACAATCCATCTGAAGTTACAGGCGTTTGTGAGCCACCTGACATCCGTTCTGGGAATCTAACTTAGGTCTTTTGGAAGAACATGACTTGGTTTTAACCACTGAAATTTAATAATTTCAAAGTGCTGTTTTATAAAATTCTCTATCTTACAACAATTCTATGGGGGATATGGGAATATCTTTCTCTTTGCTTACATATTTGAAAATTGACCCTCAGAACAGTATTGACATAAATGAAGATCCAAGAAAAAAAAAATCAATTTTCTGGGGCTGGAGAGATGGCTCTCTGAGCCATAAAGTCACTTCAGTGCATTGATCATACGAAAAGAAGGCGAGGTTTATTTAGGAAGCCCTGTTTCAGTTCAGTTTCTTTATAAGTGTATAATATAAACTATTGAAATATTATTATCTAACTACTATATTTATTTGTATGTGAATGTATATATAAAGGGATCAGCTTTTTAGGAGATTCTCTTCCACCATGTGGGTTCTGGGGATCAAATTTGGTCATCAGGCATGGTTGCCAGTGCCCTAACTTGCTGGGCTGTCTTTACCAGCATGGAAATTTAGTATTTTTTACTGCGCTCGCTCTCTCTCTCTCTCTCTCTCTCTCTCTCTCTCCCTCCCTCCCTCCCTCCCTCCCTCCCTCCCTCCCTCCTCTCTTTCTCTTTAATTTATTTTTTACATTCACATACAAAGTAGTGTTTATTTATTTATATTTATATATATATATATATATATATAGAGAGAGAGAGAGAGAGTGTGTGTGTGTGTGTGTGTGAGAGAGAGAGAGAGAGAGGGTAGGGTGGGGTGGGGAGGGGATGTTAGTGTAAGCATGCATGCAGTGTGCATAAAAGCCGAGGACGTCTTCTAGAGTCTGTTCTTCCCTTCCCTGTGGATTTCTGAGATAAGTGAGGGACATCAAGTCCTCAGGGCTGTGCAGTAAATGCATGCTCCCCGCTGAGCTATGTCATGGCCAGGCAGGATGGATGGGGCCCATACACAGGTGAATGTCATTTATACCTAGTTCTTAGGCATTCTATCCCTCATCCCTCCTTTTCGCTGGCTTTTCTTCCCTCAGATAATCCTCCCATCTACTCTCATGTACTGTGAATCGAGGTTTCAGGGTGTTAGGACTCACAGGGCTGGGGAAGAGCTCCTCCAGGACAGAGCTCTTACCTGGGATGCGAGAGCCCTGGGGCAACCCAAGGCTCTGCCCGAGTGAGTACCCAGAGCAGGAGGGAAGTGGGGAGGAGAGAGAGAGAGAGAGAGAGAGAGAGAGAGAGAGAGAGAGCGCGCACGCACAGCTTTGTGCTTTGGCTGTTCTTTTGTATCTTTTCCCCTCCCCCTCCCCTCCCAGACCTTTTTATCACCCTTATCATACAGGATAAAGATTTACTACTTTAATCTATGTTTGTTTGTTTCTTTGTTGTTGTTCTTTAAGACAGGGTTTCTCTGTAGCCCCAGCTATCCTGGAACTCACTCTGTAGTGGAAGCTGGCCTTGAACCACTGCCCGGCTGCTACTGTAATTTTTAACTACAAGAATTCTTTTGACTTGTAATTAGGCTTCTAAATTAATTAAAACATGACATTTTAAATATCGGTACTCGAACAGCCTTGAACATAAAATGAAGAGAGGATTAGATAAGTGCTTATAAATCTGCTCCTGGGATGTGCTAAATGCACCTATGCCTCCCTCACACCTAGCTCTAAAGTATCTAAGGCAGTGTATTTACTGATAGAACTTTCATTCAGGTTTGCATTCAAGGGGCAATGTTCAATTCATTTAATCGTACATACAAGTTGAAAACTGAAAATTTGTTCAAGGTTTTGTAATAGCGACCTCTACTGGCCTAACTGAGGTATGTGCAAGTCTGGAGGGAGCCAATGGTGAATTACAATTTAGCTATGATAATGGCTCATTCTTTAGCTGACTAACTTCTAGATGTTAGAATTGAAATAGTCTGCTAAAGATGGACCTGTGCTTTCATGGTAGGTCCACCATGTTAAGCACAGGTTAGCAGTGCAGGGCTCTGAGGCACATGACCTGGATGGTATGTACTCTCACATGAATGCCACTTGTATTTATAACTGGGACTAAAGTAAGGATGAAATAAATAAGAATTTATTGGAGTTGATATTTGTAAGTCTCCTTCCATGAAACTGTGAGTGATGTTTAAGGTGACTTACCAGTCTTGCCATTAGTGTTAATGAAGGTGGGATTCAGGATATGATTTACCTAGTAATAAAAAACTGTGTCTAGTCCCTTAGTTACCTAATTAAGAAACTAATCCATTGACAGTCACAGGGGTTTTGTTTGTAGTGTAAATTATGTGAAAAGCTCACGGATATTCTTTATTTAAAAGTAAATTTTAAGTGATGAACTGTACTTATTTGTTGGTTAGTTATTATTTTCCTCTTTTCTAAGGAACGTGTTCAAAAAAGTTTTCCTCATCCAATTGATAAGTGGGCAATAGCCGATGCCCAATCAGCTATTGAAAAGAGGAAGAGAAGAAATCCTTTATCCCTGCCAGCAGAAAGAATTCATCATTTATTAAGGGTAAGCTGAAATAAGCCACATTACCTATGAAAAGCAAAATAACTGAATAGTAAAATCCTTTAAAATTTTCTAGGGATTCATGTTGAGGTAGGGGGGTACTGTGGTAAAGAGTAAAGATTGGGCAACATGGTTTCATGTCATTTCATACCAGTAGTAATAAACAAATCGAAGAGACTTGGAAAAGTTATTTTATAGATTTTATAAAATAAAACTCCAGGGTTGCTAGAAAATAAAATTGTAAAAATGTCTCTCAGGCTGGTCAGAGCTAAGTATTCCATAAAGCTTTTCAAGTCTGTTAGCATTTTCTGTAGGGCTATCTGTGAGACTGCAGCGAGTATCTGTGCTTTTGTGGGACAAACAAGCTGGTTCTGCTTAAGTACGTTAACCACTTTAGTGTACCCAGAACTAGAAAAGTGCCAAGAATCCTAATAATGCTAGTTTGGTTTATTTACCATGACAAACAAAATAACTCTCTTACACACACACACACACACACACACACACACACACACACAAATACCTTATTGTAATATTTAAAACCTTAGCACAGGTTTTTCTGTCTCTCCCTTTGAGACGGTCTTACATTATTGCCCAGGCTGGCCTTGGCCTGAGATTTGTGTATTTTCTCCTCTCTTGTAAGAATTCATCTTCTTTTAGGAATTTTTGGCTCCACAAAAGAACACACTCTCTATGAAGTCTAATAATAGGCTCATTTAATATGCTTAGTAGCACATAGCATGGAGGATTTTTTGTTTTGAGTGTGTCACAAGGCTCCTTGGGAAAGGATAGAGGTAGAGGACTCATAGCTATTCCTGGATGCCAATATTATAGCACTCTTGTTTGGTATGAAAATTATTTTGTATAGTTTCTTCCATTCATTCTTACTTGGTAATATACCATTTGCTCCCCACACCAAGACTTTGTGGTTAAACCACTTACTTACACAGTACTGTGTACTGCTCCAGTACTGTACACAACCAGAGACAATTCTGCTTCCATCTGTGTGCAGGTGCGTGTATTCTACACATATAGGGTGTGTGTGTGTGTGTGTGTGTGTGTGTGTGTGTGTGTGTCTGTCTGTCTGTCTGTCTGTCTTAGTCAGGGTTTCAATTCCTGCACAAACATCATGACCAAGAAGCAGTTGGGGAGGAAAGGGTTTATTCAGCTTACACTTCCATACTGCTGTTCATCACCAAAGGAAGTCAGGACTGGAACTCAAACAGGTCAGGAAACAGGAGCTGATGCAGAGGCCATGGAGGGATGTTCCTTACTGGCTTGCTTCCCCTGGCTTGCTCAGCCTGCTCTCTTATAGAACCCAAGACTGCCAGCCCAGAGATGGTCCCACCCACAAGGAGCCTTTCCCCCTTGATCACTAATTGAGAAAATACCTCACAGGTGGATCTCATGGAGGCACTTCCCCAACTGAAGCTCCTTTCTCTGTGATAATTCTAGCCTGTGTCAAATTGACACATAAAACCAGCCAGTACAGTGTGTGTGTGTGTGTGTGTGTGTGTGTGTGTGTGTGTGTGTGTGTGTGTATTTCTCATGAAGGAACCAGTGAAAATTAAAATATTAAATAGTGATGGACTTCAGTGAAAGTTAAGCTAGGTGTATACTGTATTATTTTGTAGTTGGTGTATTAAATTTACTGTATATTATGTTTAAACGTGCTTTCCTTTTAATTTTTCAGGAGGTCCTCGGTTATAAAATTGACCACCAGGTTTCTGTTTACATAGTAGCAGTATTAGAATACATTTCTGCAGATATTTTAAAGCTGGTGGGGAATTATGTAAGAAATATACGGCATTATGAAATTACAAAACAGGACATTAAAGTGGCAATGTGTGCTGATAAGGTAGGAGAGTCGGCTTCTTTGTGTTGTTTTCATAAATCTTACTTATGGTTTATTGGATGCTAATATACTCGTCAGAAAGAATAGAATTATGCACTACATTATGTGTTGGGGAGAGATTTCCAGTAATCTCATAGTGAGCATCCAGGTTGTTACTGTATGGAAATAAGATAGAGGTGGCTGGTACTTAAGTGGCTTTTTAGGAAAGAAGATATTTTCTGATGGGATTCTATTCCACTTTCCTCACACTCTGACCATTCTGATTATAGATTCTACTTATGTATTAGTGTTTATTCTAACAGAATAATCTAAAGTGAAAGAGACTATCTGGTCTGAAGAATTAAAAGTGTTGTGATATTTTAAATGGAGATAAATAAAGTACTTGATATTTATGATTACAGTTGAAAATGAATACAAAATGTTTGCTACTTTGTTTTTAATGTGTCTGTGTGTACAGCGCAGGGATTCAGAGAAGTCAGAAGAAGTGTTAGGTCTCCTAGAAATGGGGTCACAGAGGGTTTATGGTGCTGGAAACTGAGCCCAGGTGCTCTGGACACGCTGTGAGTGCTCTTAACAGCCAAGCCACCTCTCTAGCCCATCTGCTAAAAGATTTATTTTTATTTCTGTGGCACATGGGAGGGGACATTCTATGCACATGAGCACAGTTGTTTGTGAAGACCAGATGAGGTACCAGACCTCTGAAGTTATAAGCAGTTGTGAACTGCCTGAGATGGCTTCTGGGAACTGATACACTTGTGTGTTCTTAACCACTCAGCTGTCTGTCCAACCCTCTTGCTTGCTACTTTTTTTTTTGGTTTTTTTTCGAGACAGGGTTTCTCTGTATAGCCCTGCTGTCCTGGAACTCACTCTGTAGACCAGGCTGGCCTTGAACTCAGAAATCCACCTGCCTCTGCCTCCCAAGTGCTGGGATTAAAGGTGTGCATCACCATGCCCAGCTTGCTTGCTACTCTTTAAATAATGAATCATACAAGTAAAATATTTTTTTAGTATCTATTATGTGCTCATACAGAAATGAGATACAGAAAAACGTGTTTAAAGGGGGCTGGGATCTCTTTAACTGGTAGAGTGTGTTCCTACATACAGCCTTGCATACAGCCTTGTATTTGGTTTCTGGTCCTGGGTAAAGAGGATGAGATGTGCATGTGGAAGCCAAAGGATCAGAAATTTAAAGCTAGCCTTGGCTACATAGTGACCCTATGGCTAGCTTCAGTTATATGGGGCCATATTCCTAAAGTTTAAAAATTTTTAAAAAACAATGCTTCAAAATTGTTGAAAGGTGACTTATATTGTAGCATAAGGTAAACTATACATACCGCAGTGACACTGTACAGGTCCACAGGAGTGGGAAAGGTTAATTTCAGCAAGAGTAACCGTGGAAGACTTTTTGAAGAAACTTGGTTTTTAATATGTATAGGTATTTCACCTGCATATATGCTTGTTACCATGTTGATGCCTGGTTGCCATGGTTGCCTGATTCCCTAGAACTGGAGTTAAAGAAGATTGTGAGCCACCATGTAGGTGGTAGGAATGAAGCGCAGGTCCTCTGAAGAACATTAATTGTTCTTAACCTCTGAGCCATCTCTTCTCTAGAGGCAGTTTGTTCTCTCTTCCCTGCACACAGGGCATGTTTGTCCCCTTGTGACAGATAAAAGGAATGCCTCGGCCATTAACCTTCAAGTGAGCCTGCACTATTACTGACACTTTCATTTTATCTCTGACTACATAGGTATTGATGGATATGTTTCATCAAGATGTAGAAGATATAAATATCTTATCTTTAACTGATGAAGAACCTTCCACCTCAGGAGAACAAACTTATTATGATTTGGTAAAAGCATTCATGGCAGAAATTCGACAGTATATAAGAGAATTAAATCTAATTATAAAAGTTTTCCGAGAACCCTTTGTCTCTAATTCCAAATTGTTTTCATCTTATGTAAGTATATTTCATGCTATTTTTGCGTGTGTTGTTAAATTTCACTTGAAATTTGAAGTTACATAATTCATGATTTCTAATTTGTCATGATCACAAATAAAGTGCTGCCACAGTTTCAAGAGATTAAACATCAGAAACTGAAAGACAAAAATCTAAAATAGACTAATTATGTAAGTGAAAATGAAATCACATAATAATCCATTTATTTCAGGGAATAGAACCTCTTGTTTAGGTGGAAGATATTTTTGATTCAGTTGACTTATTTGAGTTATTTAAGTGATACTTATCAACAGCAGCCGTATTGTTGGACACATTTAGAGGAGTCAGAAACAGTCCTCTCTAGTCAGGGCAGAGCTGGAAACATAAGATGAAGAGGGTCATAATGCAACTGAAACAGTGGAATCATCGGAACACAAGACTCAGGATAGTGCCCATACCAACCTCACTAAAACAAACGAGTGTTCAGTGATGGGAACAGTGCTAGCTCTGGAGCTCTAGTCATAGCAGTTTGTGACCATTAAATAATAACGAAGGGCAGCTGAGGTACAGCCCAGTGGCAGAACACTTGTCTAATCTGCCCGTGAAACCCTGGGTTCAATTTCCACCATTACAAAAATTGAATAATTAGACTTTATAACTAGTTTGTAAATATGCTAAGCACTACTTATTGAGTTAATTTAGATGTATGAAATGCATGGTATTTAAATTGCTTCATTAAATTTGCTTTTAAAAAAATAGCAAAGGAGAGATAAAGATATCTTACACAAAAATCAACAATCAAATTTGCTAAATGGTATTCAGTATCAGAGAAATACAAATCAAAAACATAGTGAGATTCTTACATACACTTATTAGAAAGACAAAAAAAGACAGTATCAGATATGGAAAAGAATGTGCAATGACTGCTTATGGGTTTGTAAAATTTCAATGTTACTTGTAATATAGAAATTCAATTAGTAAAATTGGCTGGTTTTGTAACACATTTCTACATTTTCTGACAATTCTGTCCTGTTAGTTTTTTGCTTAGAAGAAACAAAAGCAAGGCCATACAAAATAGCAGTTTTATTTTATAGCTCAGCGCCTACCAGTTGTCAAGAGAGACAGTGCTCTGCTCACACAGTGGTCAGCTTCTCACCAAGAATAAAGAATGCAGTACTGATGCATACATTTGCATAACTGAACCTGGAGAACTTGAGCAGAGATTCGTAGATTCATCTCTACACACAGATTCATCTCTGCTTCCTGAACAATAACTGTCTAGTCACAGGGAGTTGAGCACTCATTTTCTGGCAGTGAGGATGGTGGGAGCTGATACAGAGGAGACATAGGGAACTTTAAAAAAAATTTTTTTTCAATTATTTTTTTCTTTTTTCTTTTTTTTAATGTGTGATTGTTTTCCTGTGAAGGTCAGAAGAGGGCACTGGCTCTCCTTGGACTGGAAGTTAATAGATGATTAGAGCTGCCATGTGGGTTCTGGGACCTTAATTTAGGTTCTCTGGGAGAGCAGCCAGTGCTCTTAACTGCTGAGCTGTCTCTCCAGTTCTCATAAGGACGTTTTTTAAGACAAGAAAACATTGTGAATAGTGACTGTTATGAGGTTACAGAGAGGAATAACTATATACAGTCTCAAGAAAATGTACATTTAAAGTAGGTATATCTCATTGCATACAAACCATATCTCAAAATTAACAGAATAAAAATAGTAATCAACAGATTTTAATAGAACAGTATAAAACTATATGGTCTCCAATAAATGTAGGAAATGACCAACTTATTAGCAGCAGCATAATGACATTTGACCTGTTTGCATAGAATGTTCCCAGTAGTAGATGCGCACAACAGGGCTCTGGACTATAAATAGAACAATGGGAAGTCACTTTGGCTAATGAGTTCAAGTTGTCTTTTGCAGAGATGACCTTAGTTTAAGTGTACTGAAAGCCAGTCAGTGGTCAATACATTTTATAGTTTACTCACGTGATCCACACACAGGAAGATATAACTGCTTTAAAGAGCTTTTTGGTGAGATCATATGCACTCATTTATCCTTATTTAACCCTGCCATTGTAAAGATACATACTACTTTCTTGCCTTAGACAGTTTCTTTATATCCACATTAACCTTCGCCATCCTTATTCCCAGAAAACCAGTTATTTTATGATATGTTAAAGATTGATAGAAAAATTACATGGATGTTAGACAGAAAACAAGAATATCACAGTTAAATAGACAATGAAAATATTCCTTCATTTTCCCATTACATGTCTGCTAAAATTATGTATCTGGATAAATGTTGTATCACAACAGATTTAATGCAGAGCCAAATAGAAAAGTCCTGTTCTCTGTTAAGCTGTATTGAAGATTAGTAAAGAGAGTATGAAGATGTTCTAAAATAAAATGATTGGTAGAGAGAAATATTTCTCAATTGTATATCACTAAAGAATGGATTTTAAAGTATTTTTTATTGTAAGTCATTAAAATTCCTCAATATCTACATTAAACCTTAATTATAAAATGATTTTTTTTACTGAAAAGATATCTTGTTATACAATAAGATTGAATTAATATTTCTTTCCCTCTCCTCTGCAGGATGTAGAAAACATATTTAGTCGTATAGTAGATATACATGAACTTAGTGTAAAGTTACTGGGCCATATAGAAGATACTGTAGAAATGACAGATGAAGGCAGTCCCCACCCATTAGTAGGAAGCTGTTTTGAAGACTTAGCAGAAGTAAGTATATCAATTATATTGTCAATTATATAGCAAAAGAAGTTTTTGCTACATTTGCATTAAGATGGGGTTCATAATTCCTATTTCCAGTTCAAGTCACATACTGGTACTTCTTTTTCATAGTAGGTCAACATTTATTATGGTTATCAAGCGCTATGCCCAGTCTCAGTGTCGCTCTGAAACTTTGATAGAAAGAGCAAGGCAAGCCCACCTTGTGTGAGTGAGAAAAGCTTGGGTGTAGGGTCCTAGTCCTCACAGCCTGTGGCTTAGAGCACTGCTGTGTGTTACATGTGTGGCTCCAGGCGACTTACCGATAGTTTGCTTCTCTATACACATTTGTAAAGTAAAAAGAAAAACAATAAGAAGGCTCATTTTTTTTTTGTAAAAATTAAGATAATCTCCCTTAAATATTTGGCTAATTCCCTTTACATAGTAAAATAACCAGTATGTGATAGCCACATGAGGTGCTAGGAAACTCAGGTCCATGGCACAGACAGTTCAGATCCCATGGGAGTCTGGTAACCCTGAGTACTTCCAACGCTAACTGTGAGTTAATTGTCGTAAGTCATCACTGGTGGTCACCCTGGGGTTTCTTACGCTTGTCCTAGGCTTTTAGTATAATGGTGCTGAGCTCGTGGGAAAGAAGAGAGGAGCCAGGGATCTAGCTCTTTAGGTAAACTTTCCCCAGCACACATGAGGTCCTTGGTTTAGTTCCCAGGGCCATATGAACTGGGTGTGGTGGTACACACCTTGTACGTAACCCTTAGTAATGGGAAAGTAGATGCAGGGGTTTGAGAAGATGGGTGCCATTCTAGCTACAGAGCAAGCTGGGTACCAGGCTAGACAAATCTGTGTGAAGCTCTTAGAGTTCTATTGCTATGCTCTGAAGCACCAAGACCAAGAGCTGCTTGGGGTTTACAGGTTACAACCTGTCATGGGAAACCAGAGTGGGAGCCTTGAGGAGGGGACTGCAGAAGACTAGAGGACAGCAGCTCTGGCTGGCTCAGTTGGCTTTCCTATCTAACTCAGAACCTATACCCAGGGATGGCATCACCCACAACCCACAGGGCTTGGAACTTCATGTCAGTCACCAATCCAGGCAATCATTTGTGGGTGTTTTTCTCAATATCGGTTCTCTCAATCTTTTGTCAAGTTGACAAATGACTACCCAGCACAGATGTTCTATCTCAGAAAACAGATGGGACAAAGCCAAAAAAACCTCCAGGAGAATTAAAGAACTGGAAATGAACACTACTCGAGGGGCTGCATAGTACAGAAGGTCAGAAATGGAGCAGAGTAAGAAGGCTTGTCTTGTTTGTAGTCAACAGTTAGCAAATACAAGAAAATAGACTAAAATATTAGGTGAGTTCACTATATTGGCTTAGAGAAAGGACTAGCATTCCTGTGCTGTTATACCTGCCAGAACATAGAACTTTATAGGCAAAAGGCACCCTGTCTCAGAAATACACAGTAAGCAAGGAGGGCAAGCGAGGTGGCCCCACCCACAAAGCACTGTGCAGGCCTAGCACTTGGTACCTAGGGATGTCCAGCCTTAAGAGTTTAATCCCTAGAACTTGTGGTAGAAAGAGAACTGACCCCCAAATGTTGTCCTCTGACCTGTGCACACCAGTACACACAGACACATATGTGATTCTACTATTACTACTACTATTACTGCTAATGATAATAAAACTCAAAAACCTAACTAAAAGTATATAAGACCTATTAAGAAAAATTGTAAAATATTTAGGTTGATATGGAATGTACAAGTAAATGGTAAGACATACTATGTTGTGCTTATGGATGGAAAAACTTCAATATTACATTCATGTTAATCATTCACAGAGTAGCCAGAGCACAGCAAGCTGATCTTTAATAGGTACAAATGAGGTGTGGTCCATGCTCATAATCCCAGAACTGAAGCCTGGCTTGCATTGCAAGTTCTAGCTATCCAATGAGAGTCTATCGAGATTGTCTCACCCACTGCCTACCACCCACTCAGAAGAAGAGACAAAATCAGTCTAGAGGAACAGCACATGGAGGAGACTTGCTTTATCACATATTTTGATTATTTTGATTATTTTGATTATTTTGATTTATTAAATAGGAATATCAGTTGCTACCAGTATAGGCAGACAATGAAACAGAATGGAATTACAGTTTTGACATGTGGCACAGATTGCATTGATCAGTAGGGACAGAACAAATTAATAATTAAGTTATAAGCTGATCCAAAATGTAAGGAAGCAGGAAGGCCTGGAGTGTCACCTGCCATGTGACACCGTATGGTGTCCAGAGCTCTAGTCCAGAGTGTTCAGATATGATATTCTGGCTAGTAACTCCTCCTTAAGTACTTTTAAAACAGTACTAAAGGTAATTAATAGATAATTTGTATTATATCTTAAGTCACTTGTCTTATTTCTTACCTATTATACTCATCCACTTATCTCTTCTAGAATTAGCCATTGCAGAGGTAAACACTCATTAGGATCTGAAGGTGTGTGTGTGTGTGTGTTTGTCTCATATAGAAGAGGTCAGAGGACAGTTTGTGTAAGTCACTTCTATCCTTCCACTCTGTGGGTCAGGGATTGAACTAAGGTCATCAGGCTTGTCAGCAGATGTGTCAGCAGATGTGTCAACAGGTGTCTTTGCTCACTGGCCTGGCCTGTGTCTGTCCCTCCTGACAGTTTTATAACTGGAATAGGGCACAGGATCAAAGATGAGAAAGGCCCTATTCTCTGTGCTAAAATCAATATACCTACTCTATGTTTCCTCAGCAGTCATCATATTCTTTTAGACCTCGCTATGAGACCTCAATGAAGATTGGTATATTAATGATGATGGATTGTTTTGTTCAGTTTGGATTAAGTTAGTTTTATGAAAACAGAATTTTAGGTGATAGAAACAGTTACTTCATATTTACAGAATAGGAAAGTAAATGTCTAACACCAAAAGTATTTTTTAGACTTATTTTATGTATTTTGCTTATATGTATTTGTACCATATATGTCTCTGGTACCCCAGAACCCCGAAGAGGGCATCAGATATCCTGGAACTGGAGTTGTGATGGTTGTCAGGCACTGTGAGTGCTGGGAACCAAGCCTGTGTTCCCTGCAGGAGCAATAGTAGCTGCTGAGCCATTTCTCCAGCCCTCCCACCACATCCGGAAGAATAAGTACCTAATATCAGCATTCTAAGGCTCGTGTCTTACGTACCGTTTGTTATCCAGATCCAGCTGTGCTGGTTTCTAGGGCCAAGTCAGGCCCGCTCTTAGGACAGTTCCTGGTTCACGGAGCTTTTGACCGAGAAGCAGCCCAGCACACAGTGACTCTGCGATTCAGAAGGAAGAACTCCTGGATTCTTTCACTTGAGAATATTAGATTTATTCTGTTAAAATTATAATAGCCATTCAAGTTTTATTAGGAGTCTTTAAGAGGAATATGTTTCTGTAGATATGTTTATAATTTAATCTTTTGTATTTTGTGTGGCGGACCGTTTCTTATTTATGATTATTTTTACTTTACTGCCTTCCTTTTTTTTAGGAACTGGCATTTGACCCATATGAATCATATGCTCGGGATATTTTACGACCTGGATTCCATGACCGTTTTCTTAGTCAGTTATCAAAGCCTGGGGCAGCACTTTATTTGCAGGTATAGTGATTGTTAAATTGCACAATGTTAGAAAAGTAAACTCTAAAAAATATTAAATCACTTCCCTTTTTAGTCAATAGGCGAAGGCTTCAAAGAAGCTGTTCAGTATGTTTTGCCCCGGCTTCTGCTTGCCCCAGTGTACCACTGTCTGCATTACTTTGAACTTCTGAAGGTAAGAAAACTCGGATTGTTATTTATAAAGCATTCAAGTGTCATTGTTTGCCATTCATCTGCAAACATATGTGAGCATCCACATACATTAGTCTATATTTATTTTCTTTGTTTAGCTGAGAAGCCATTTTAAGTAACTCCAAAAGAACAGCATGCTTTATGACTTTACTACTTAACCGTAAAGCACTTGCCCAGTTTTATTTATTTATTTTACTTTTATCTGCATTTATTTTATGCTGACTTTATTCGTGTGCCATGAAGTTTTGTTTCTTCAGTTTCTTCTGGAATATCGTTCTGTGCAGCCTTCTCTTCTGGCTTTGGAACGATCAGTGAGGATCATCTCAATGTGTCCAGGGAGCTCATGTATGGGTTAATCTGGCCATGAGCTCTGTAGGTTTGTCTGTCTGTCAGCATCTTTGGGGCTTTGTTCACCTGGATGTGTTCAATGACTAGACAATCTATGTCTAAACGTTTAAGTTCAGCATCACTCTCTCATTTTTAAGAGTGTGAAACAAAAATTCAGCACTCTTTTGGCTACTGTCCGTGTCGCCCCACTGTTTGGCCTAGGCACACCTGCCACCAGAATGGCACATATTGCTTCTTTAAAGTGACATCCTTCAGATACTTGGTAGCTATTGAACTCCCTTGATGGCCTGGGCAGTCTCCTGGGTGGTCTTAAAGTGAACATGAAGGTTTGAACCTCTTGATTTGCATGATTTTGTGGGGTTTTCTGGGTCAAGACAATGGTGAACCATCATCACAGGTCACCTCTGGCCACTTACAGGAAGAGCCCAGTTTTATTTTTAATCATGTGGCCCTTTTGCTTAGATGGTGATTCTTTGAAAGCAACTTTGTATATATGTACCCACGTCTCCATCTGAGGATCTCAATAGCTACAGGGACTCTCCACAGGGACCCATTATGAAAATAAGGCTAAAATAATAAAAACTGTTAGTTCAATAGATTTTCATTGTTCAGCACTGCAGCAATGTCTATGAAACTCAATGTTGTTATTATTTTAGAAGCAGTGAATTTGTATACTAGTAAAAGTTCTCCAACTGATCATAGTTCAAAATATTAAGTAAAAAAATTCTAAAGGATTAGTAGCCACATAAAACTTGAAAATTTATTAGTTTATAAATAAAAGCAAGAAGCTTTGATGAGAATTTGAAAGGCTATAAAATCCAAGCAGCTTAATAAGAAAAATTAAGGGCTGCAAGATGGCACTGTGAATGGCACATAAGCCTGACAGCTTGAGGTTGATTCCTGAAGCTCACATGGAAAGAGAGAACCAGTGTCACAGAATTGTGCCTGACCTTCATGGATATGATGCCCATACATATACACTCCACACAGTCACGCATGTGCATGTGTGTGTGCTCACGCACACACACACACACACACACACACACACACGAAAACTTAAGGGATGGAGAGATGGCTTAGCACTTGCTGCTCTTCTAAGGACCTGAGTTCAGTTTCTAATACCATACTGGGCAGCTAACAAATTGCCTGTAAACGCCACATTCAGGGAGCCCCAGTGTCTTTCTCTGGCCTCTTTAGGCACCTGTACACACATAGCCTATAAACAGACACATAATTCAAAATGGTTTTTAAAGAAAAAGTTAGGCACTGAGTTCAACCTTGTCTCAAAAAAATCAGAAAGGCCAGTAAGGTTGTGCTTGCTACCAAGCCTGATTACTATGTGAGTTTGAGTCCTGGGATCCATGTGGTAGAAGGAGAGACTTCTTCAAGTTGCCCTTCTTACCTGTCTCTATACATGTACAAATAAAAGCAAGCGTATGCACACATGCACATTACACACTCTAAATAAATAACTTACTTTTAAAAAAGGAATGCTATTTAAAATTATCTGGGTAATAGATCAAACCTATAGTACCACCAGCACTTGAGAGAGACGAAGGCAGGTAGATTACTATGAATTTGAGACCAGGTAAAGCTACATAGAGAATTCTAAGCCAATCCGGGCTACAGTTTGTGAGACCTTGCCTTGGGGAGGTGTGGGAGATGATTTTCATATAGATAATTAAGAGTTCTCAGTACTTTAGGACTTAACGATGTTCTACTATGCGTGTGTGTTCCTGGTTCATAGTATGACTTACCTTACATTGCAAAGTGTACATGGTATGGTAGTACATGGAACAGGGCACGGATCAGTCCACACACACACTCCTTTTTCCTATTCTGGATTCTTTCAGAATTAATGCACGACTTGAATTTTTATTTATTTTCCATGTGTATACACAAGCAAATGCACACACAAGTGCACCAAGTGTACATGAGGCCAGAGGACAACTGACAGAGTTGTGGTCTGCCACCATTGTGGGTCCTGGGGATCAACCGTGAACCCTTGCACCTGTCAAGCTATCTGCCAGTCTTACTGGTACTTCAGCTTGTATCTGTTGGTATGCCGCTCAGCTCATTTTTGTAGGGGAGAATTTTCAAGGTGTAATACTATGTCTGTAGGTAGGTAGGTGGTGCATCTGTATGCATTACAGGAGTGAGCACTGGGGTACTGAACAAGTCTTCAGTTATTCACCTCCTTCGATTTGTGTGTATCTGACAGGGTCTTTTATTCAGCTAGAATTGCTGGCCAGCCATTGTAAGGGTCTGCCTGTGTCTGTCTTGCCAATGCTGAGATTATAGCTGCCTAATTGTGGTCTTTTTGTTTATTTAAAGGCAGGGCCTCTGTATCCCTGGATGTCCTGGAACTCAATTTGTACACTAAACTGGCCACAAACTCATAGAAATCCACCTGCCTCTGCCTCCTGAGTTGTGGGATTAAAGGCAGGTGTATAGTGTCTAACTTTTTAAGTGGCATCTGAACTTGGGTCCTCATACTTAGGCAAGCATTTTACCAACTAAGCTGTCTTCCCAGCGGCCTCAGGTTCTGTTCTGAGATGCTGGTATCATGACATAAACTAAATAAATGGAGAACTGGTCAATATACACTATTAGAAGGTTTGAAAAATTGTATGGTACACCAATGTATTTGTAGGTTACTTAGGGAAACTATTGAAAAGGTTCCAATGTTCAGTGACCCATAAGACGCCCCCTAGCGGACCCTCTGATTCTTGGTATTCTATATTATTTTCTTTGGGGAATGGTTATTACCCCTAAATGCCCATTTATATACTTGGTAATTCTGGAGACAGCTCATTGCATGAGATTGGGGCAGTTGGAACCTAATCATAATTTATCTATATGTGGAGTGGGTTCAGAATTTTGTAGACACTGAAGTCTTTCTACCTGTTGTGCAGCTAGAGAAAAGTCACTCTGTTTTTTTGATCCCTACTTTCCTTGTTTATAAACTGCTTTATTTCACAAGGTAGGGCATTCAGACAGTGCATTTGTAAAGGTTACTTCATGAATGACACTGACATAGACACTTGCAGGTTTCCAGCTCTGGAGACGTTCTTACTGTCTGTAATGCTCGCCACTGACCACACCCGCACTTTCCTGCCTACCCAGAGCTCTGCTTTGCTCTATAGTCTCTGTCTTTGTTGGCTGGTGTGGGCCCCACCCATCACACCACCTCTGATTCGTCTCTCTTCCTTACTGGCAGCACTCATGATTTAACATCAGAAATGACCATGTATTCAGCCTCAAGTGTCCATTTGTAGTGACATCACCTTCATATCACTGTTTAGACACAATAACAACTTCTGTATACCGTCTTTGTAATTCCTTGAACTCTGAGATGGATAGGTACAGGTGGTTCCCAGCACCTGCAACAGGAAGTCTAGACTCTTGAGCTCCACTGCTGCTGGCTTTAGTTTTATCTCAGTCGTCAGTTCTACCCATGAGCTTGAGTAGCCCTGGGTACGCCAGCTCCATGCACGGTGCCATTTCTGTTCCTTTTCCTCCTCTTTTTCTAAGCTCCCTTTTAGTTGAGAGTGTGTTGGGTTGCAGGGTCAGATCCCCCTTTGTTCCCAAGCTGCCGCTGCTGCTTCTCACACCTCCTTACAGAACTGTCACATTTGTATTGTCTGCCTTGTCTTCAGACACTGTGTTCCCTGAGGACACAGAACAAAGCCTGGATGCTTCTGAATTCTCCTGCCCAGCATAGTACCTGGTATTTAAATCATTTATTAATGCTTGTTAAATAATGAGGAGCAAAAATAGGTATTTTAACTGTAAATTTTATGTATATGTGTTTATTTGGGAAACTTAGAATGCCTTAAACTTTACAAATTCATAGGATGGAATTCTGCTGTTATTTGCATAACAGTGTCAGACAAAGAAATAGAGTAATGTAATGTTTCCTATGGGTTGGGGATATTAGGAAGAGATTTGTCAATGGATACAAAACTTTTAGTTAGGATTGAAGAAGGAAAGAAATATTAAACTTTATAGTGTTAATTGAAATATGATTAAAATGAATTTAATAAGCTTACTCAGAAAATATTAAATCACATGGAAGTGAAGGATTAATCTAAGGGGCTTCGCCTAACTTTGAGTTAGCTTCCTAACATATGTTACCTAGGTAATGTAGGAAGATAAAGGAAATATGCTCTGACTTCATTAGAATTTAAGTGTTCTGCAGTTTGCTTTTTTTTGTAAATTTGCTTTTTCAGACCCCTTTCGCTTACCAGAAGAAGTGAGTATTTGTCACAGTCCTTGAAATACAGCTTTGGCTCCATCTGCTTAGGTCTTGTTTATGGTGACTGAGGCTCTGACTCCTCTGTGAACTCAGAAAATGTGGCTTGGGGATGGGGACCTAAAGGCCACTCCTAGATGAATACATAGTAAGATTACAACATTATAGCCCACTCTAAAGGCTCAGGGAAATTGTAGCTGGGGATGGACTCCTTAAGCATTAGCTAGGGTTCATTGTCCCACACTAACCAAGAGTTCTCCTGTCTGAGTGCTTGGATGAATTCCTCACTGGATTGGGTCTTTTTCTCATGACAGAAGGAATAATAAATTCAAAAAAATTTCAGCCTAGTATAGAACATGCTTCCAGCATCCAGGGCCTGGAACAAAGATTCAAGACTAGCCTTGCTTACTTCAAAATGGAAAAACAAAACAAAAACAAACCACATATACACACATACATACATATATGCATGCATACATACATACATGTATGTGTACGTACACATGCACACACATATGGTGACTATAGCAAATAATAATATTGTATAGTTTTGAAAATTGCTGAGAGTAGATTTTAAGAATTTATATCCGAGAAAAATATTTGACAGTTTATATTATTAAATATTTTGTCAAGCACCATATTATATACCATAAACATATATAATTTTTACTTGTCAATTAAAAAGTAAATTTTTTTCAAATAAAAATTTTTTATTAAGGTTTTATTTTTAATCATGTGTATGCCTGTGTATGCATATGTGTGTGTGCTTCTGCGTGAAGGTGCCTTTAGAAGCTAGAGTTGTTGGACCCCCTGGGACTGCACTGATAGGCAACTATAAGCAGCTGGACAGGTGCTAGGAGACAAGCTTGGGTCCTCTGGAAGAACACTATGTCCTCCTCTTAATCCGAGCCATCTCTTTGATCTAAATTTTGACTGATTTTAGTACTACTTGAATTTTAAAAATTATTTCCTCAAAATTAAACAGTCCTTAGACTCTTTTACTAGTTAGAAACATTAAAGTTAATATTTTATGAAGTGGAAAAAAACTTCCTTGTGTTCTTTTGTTGTTGTTGTTTCTTGGAGACAGCATTTCTCTGTGTAGCTCTGGCTGTCCTGGAACTCACTTTGTAGACCAGGCTGGCATCGAACTCAGAGATCCACCTGCCTCTGCTTTCTCCGACAGCTTGGCTCAAAGGCGTGTGCCACCATACCTGAATCAATGTGAGCTTTTGAAAAATCATTTGCTCCTATAATGTGATCTTTCTATATGAAATTTTTTTGGCTCTATTAAACAAATTTAGACTGGATTCTTACAACTAAATATAGTGAGCAAAATTTTGAGTACTAGGAATTGGTTCACCAAAAATTTAAACAGCTTTAGTTATATCTCTTTGCAGTATGTTGAGTCCATCTTACTGAAGGAAAAGTGAGTTTTCTTTCATTTTAAAAATCAGGTTACCTGACGCGCCGGAAAATAAACCTCTTGCTTTTGCATCAGAAAAAAAAAATCAGGTTAAAGTCTGTTATGTATGTAGTAAGTACTACTGATATTTTCTAAGGCTGTTATACCAAACTATAAACTTAGTGGCTGAAAACATAAGTTTTCAGTAGTTTATTTTTTCTGCTCTAGAGGCAGAGAGCAGGAGTTGAGAGGGCCTGCATCTTCAAGGGTCTAAGGAACAGCCCTCACTTGCTCTGAGGAGGCAGCAGCCATCAGGGTACCCATGGGCCTCCTGGAGAGCCTTGCTCTGGGCGCTGTGGCCGCTGTGGATGTGGCCTCTGCCTGCATCAGATCAGGCACATCAATTCCCACTCTGCGTCAGGCAGCATCTCGCTGCCCTTTCCTTTTTCACAGTTGAGCTTTAGGGTTCAGTCATAATCTAGCATGGTTTCGTTTGATTACTTAAACCTGCAAAAACCTATTTCTAAGTAGGTTTTATTTCATTTCAGTTAATTGTATACATTAGTGGAAAGGTCTTTGGATTAACAGTCATGACCCTTAGGTTCTGGTCTTTCTGCCTATTCATTTAGTAAATGTTACTCATTTTATATTATGTTGGAGAAAAGTAGCTTCTAGAAATAAAATCATTAATTCATATGTTCCTTCTTAAAAGGGAAGCCATTCTAGCTATTCTGTTTTTTGATTAACGTGAACTTTAATCAGTTACACACTGTGGAAGTGGGGAAAGGAACGTAACTGAGTAGAAGAATGCCTGCTTACTAGGAACAAAGTCTGGGGTTTAGTCCCCAGGACCACAAAAACATCTACAGTTTGTTTTGTGTTAAAATAGGCCGAGTCTTATTCTTGAGAATATTTCTGTAAATTGTGTTTTCTTCCTTTGTTTGTTTTTTGGTTTTTTCGAGACAGGGCTTCTCTGTAGACCAGGCTGGCCTCGAACTCAGAAATTCGCCTGCCTCTGCCTCCCAAGTGCTGGGACTAAAAGTGTGCACCACCACCACCAAGCTGTGTTTTCTTTAGAAGCTCCTTTATAGTATCTGCGCTGTGGTTTCCTGGGAGCTGCTCTGTACACGCTGTGCCCTGTACATGGACTATACCATCAGTACTACTTTGCCCTTGTTTCCTTCTGTTAGTTGGGGGCCAGGAGGAGATATGAAAAAGTCCAGCTCTGTAGCCCAGCTAGCCTTAAAGTTGAAGTGATCTTTCTGCCTCGGACTCCCAAGCGCTGGACTAGTTATGAGCCACCACATCTTATGCAGGGGCCTCCCTTCTGCTTATATCTAAGGAACCAAAAAGTAATCAAGGGTATGAGTGACTCCTTTTCTATGAAAACGTTAATTTGGGGCTGGAGAGATGGCTCAGTGAGCACTGGCTGCTCTTCCATAGGTTCTGAGTTCAATTCCCAGCAACCATATGGTGGCTCACAACCATCTGTAATGGGATCTGATGCCCTCTTCTGGTGTCTGAAGACAGCAACAGTGTACTCATACATAGAATGAATACATCTTTAAAAAAAAAAAAGGTAAATTTTATCATCTGGATAGGACATATACATTGTTGTTATCATCTATACAGGGCATACACATTTTTACTCTGCTTTAGAATGCCTTCTTAGGTGAGGTTCTGTACGTCTTAGTAGAGTTGTAGTGTTGCTAACAGTCACTGTGGAAAGTAATGAGAATGCTTCTTTGCTGTCATTTATGACTAGAGCTGCTTTGTTTCTATGGCAAGAATAAGCAGCCTCTTTAAGGATAACTAGCTTTAATTGTTTTACATGATTTCCTAACTTAAATCAATTAAAAAAAAAAGAATGGACATATAGAAAGGTTTTCATTAGTTGTATGTGATGACCACAAACCTTTAATCCCAACACTTGGGAGACATTCAGTAGATCCTCTGAGTTTGAGGCCACCCTAGTTTACATAGTGAGACTGTCTCAAAACAGTCTTTTACTACACTGAAATGTTGAACACTTGCCTGTTAACTATGAAGGCAAAAAAAACATTTAAAAGTATTTCATCAGAAAACTTCATGAGTTTAAACACTTTGGGGCTGGAGTAAGCTGTGGCGACCCAGTGCTTTTCTAGCACTGTATAAACAGTGCACAAACATATAACACTAGCACTAAAGAGGAGAGAGGCCTTAGGATTGAGAGTTCAAGGCCAGACAAAGGCACACAAGACCGTGTCTCAGAAAAAAGAAAGGAAGAAAACGGAAAAACAAAACAAAACAAATCCAAAAAACTTTGGGTGTGTGTATTTTAAAATACTAACAGAGAGGCTGATGGGGTGGCTCAGTGGTTCAGTCCCAGCACCAACATGCAAGCTAGTAACTGTCTGAGTCTCTATTTAAAGGGGTATGACATCCTCTTCTGGCCTTCAAGGCACATGGTGCACAGACATACATGCAGCCAAAATACCCATACACATAAAACACAAGCAGTATTTTCTATATGCCAATATATTCATATACAAAATGCAAGTTAAATGATACATAAAGGACTCTGAAACATATTTTGAGTAGAAAATCAATGCACCCCTAAACATGGTTTTTGGTATATGCTGTATATTAGAATTCTGTACATTTGCTGAGTTGTAACAAAAACAGGAGCCAGAGAGATGGCTCAGGACGGAAGAGCACTTGCTGCTCTTCCAGAGGACAAGAGTTTAGTTCCCAACATCCATGTGGGGTGGTTTGGGAACATCTGTAACTGTAGCACCGTCATGTGACCTATGAGGGCACTGCACTCACATGTGTCAGTCCGTAGACACACACACACACACACACACACACACAGAGGGAACAACACTCTCCCCACAGACAGACACACACACACACAGAGGGAACAACACTCTCCCCACATACACACATACACACACACACACACACACAGAGTGAACAATACTCTCCCCACACATAAACACACACACACACACACAGAGGGAACAACACTCTCCCCCCCCACACACACACACACACACACACACACACACACACACACACACAGAGGGAACAACACTCTCCCCACATACACACACACACACAGGGAACAACACTCCCCCCCCCACACACACACACGGAACAACACTCTCCCCGTGGTCACATCTTGCTCTGTATGTTAATGGCTTGAATATTTCTAAAGACTTTGTAAAAAATTATTCATTTATTTATGAAGGGAGGGATAAGCAGAGGGTGGGGTGGCACATGTTTTTGGAGACCAGAGAACTGCTTTAGGGAGTCATTTTCTCCTCCCACCATGTGGGTCCTTAAGGACTGAAGTGAGGCTGTCAAGCCTGGCCGCAGCTGCCTTGCTGAGCAATCCTGCCAGCCCTGGACTTGATTTTTGATTCTATCCTTAAGAGTATCCTTGTGCCTAGAGCCATGCTTAAACTCTTATGGGAGTTGGGAACAGTTCTGTGTTGTCTTCTCAGGAACATGACCAATGAGTACATACGTGACATGACTTTTTTCAAGGCTCAACATCATGGTTTCACATGGAAAACTTGGTGATGTGTTACTACAGACAGTAATACACAGAAAAGTCAAGTTTTCTGAGACAGAACCTTCTGCTTACAGAGCTCAGGCTGACCTCTGACCCCCGCTAGACTGACATGCATGTGCTGCCAAACCTTGCAGAAACAATAAGAACTGCCGTTTTTCTTTGGAGACAGCTTCTCGTGTATCTGAGGCTGCCGCGTCTTCCTGAGATCTGCAACCAAGTCTGGACTACATGGTGTCAGAGACTAGAACTCAGGGCTTCATGCCAGCTAGGTGAACACTACCAGGCTCCATCCTCAGCCTAGAAAAATGCTTCAAACCAATTGAAAGGCTGGAGAGGTGGCTCAGTTGTTAAGACCCTTGTTGCTTCTGCACTGGACCCTGGTTCAGCTCCCAGCACCCACACAATGGGTCACAGCCACCTGCAACTCCAGTTCCAGGGGGTCTGAAATTCTCTTCTGACTTTTTTGGGCATGAACACTCACAGGGTGCACTTTCAGACATGCAGGCAAACACTGACACATGTGAAATAAATCTAAAAAATACATCTATAGAACATTTAAAATTACTGAAGTAGGAAAAGCTGAATGAGCATTATTTATCCTTAAATAAAGTGAGGTCCGCCTTCTGCCCTTCCCACAGCAGTTAGAAGAAAAGAGTGAAGATGAAGAAGACAAGGAATGTATGAAACAAGCAATAACAGCCCTGCTCAATGTCCAAAGTGGCTTGGAAAAAATCTGCTCCAAAAGTCTTGCAAAACGAAGACTAAGGTAAATATTCCCACTTTAAAGTCTCTTCCTTTCTATCCTGAAAGTTGTGGTACAAATTCAGGAGCCTTAGCTCCCCTCCTTGAGTAAACAATGAAGAAAACAGTGTTAGTGACAAGCTTGGTCTTTCAGAGGAAGTGACATCAAAGCCAGGAGAGTTTGTTATTGTTTGAAAAACCTTTCATATTTGTGCATTTTCCCTGCTTACTCCCAGACAGGACCTCCTGAGGAGCAGCTGGTAAGCCGGAGGGGACGGAGCCCAGGGTACCGGGCACATCTGCCAGCCGCATTGCTCTATCAGAGTGAAATTAGTGCTGTTGCTTAGCTTGGGAATTGTATGACTCAGACACTGATTCAGTTAGCAGGTCTACTTTCCCATTATAACATGTGCTGTATGCTTTTACCTTTGAGTCTTGTGCATTTAAAAATACTTAATTCATATTTCAACTTTTTTAATGTTTTGGGCTACTTTTTAATAGTTATCTTTCTAAATGTTTAATATTCAAGGCAGAGATAATTGTTTTGTACCTGAGTTTATGTTGTTGAACATCACTGTTATTTTTATAAATCTGAAAAAAAATTCTGTGCTTAGTTCTTCTATAATTACATGATTATTTGTGGAATTAGTAAATATCATGTCAGTGATGTTGTAAATTATATTTTGCCCTGTCACCTTATCTGCATGAACTCTAAATTCTGTCTTCCCCTTTACCCCAGTGAGTCTGCATGTCGGTTTTACAGCCAGCAGATGAAGGGGAAACAACTAGCCATCAAGAAGATGAACGAGATACAGAAGAATATTGATGGCTGGGAGGGGAAGGACATCGGACAGTGCTGCAACGAGTTCATCATGGAAGGAACTCTTACACGTGTGGGAGCCAAACACGAGAGACACATATTTCTCTTTGATGGCTTAATGATTTGCTGTAAATCAAATCATGGGCAGCCAAGACTCCCTGGTGCTAGCAGTGCAGAATATCGGCTTAAAGAAAAGTTTTTTATGCGAAAGGTACAAATTAA
Organism: Mus minutoides; assembly: GCA_902729485.2. Taxonomy (NCBI): domain Eukaryota; kingdom Metazoa; phylum Chordata; class Mammalia; order Rodentia; family Muridae; genus Mus; species Mus minutoides. Next base: position 784,630 of record LR749873.1, on the reverse strand, counting down.
TGATAAAGATGACACCAGTGAATACAAGCATGCTTTTGAAATCATTCTGAAAGATGGAAATAGTGTTATATTTTCTGCCAAGTCAGCTGAAGAGAAAAACAACTGGATGGCTGCACTGATCTCTTTGCAGTATCGCAGCACCCTGGAGAGGATGCTGGACGTAACGGTGCTGCAGGAAGAGAAGGAGGAGCGGATGAGGCTGCCTAGTGCCGATGTGTACAGGTTTGCAGAACCCGACTCAGAGGAGAATATTCTATTCGAAGAGAATGTGCAGCCCAAAGCTGGGATCCCCATTATCAAAGCAGGGACTGTGGTCAAGCTCATTGAGAGGCTTACATACCATATGTACGCAGGTAAGAAACATGAGTGTACGCAGGTAAGAAACACGGGTGGCTATTACTGTGTTTCCTGCTTCAATGGATTGATTTGATGGGTGGGTTATTGTGCCTGAAATAGAAAACTAACAACAAGCAAATACTTCTCTAGTAGAGGAGCGTTGGCTAAAACCGTCACTCTGTATTTCTTTGACGTTTTTATCTTTTCTATCATATTTACCATAGAGAAATGGTCATTTGTCTAACATTACCCAGTAAAAAGCAGTAGAAATAAGAGCAAGCATCAACATGATTATCTAAAAGGTGCCCACCCCGGTATTATTATTTTTTTCTTATTCTATAACTGCATTACAAACTAAGTGAAACATTAGGTATTCTCAAAATTGTGCTGCTGGCAAAAATATGTATTTCCTTAATCTCTATTCCTACATCTATTTAGGAGATCTGGAAGGCATTTCCACTTTCAGTATTTTGTTCTTAATGTTACTTATGTAAACAGTTTTGCCTTAACAGGGTTTAAGAAAACCTAGAGATATGCTAGGTAGAATTAACTATAGTGGTTAAGAGGTAAAGGGCATACTGAGTCATCTTGTAAGGCTTGACACACAGTGGGGCGTTTGATAATTGTGGTGGAGCAGATAGCACTGAGCTCAGACCGAGCAGAAAGCACTTCACCAGATCAGGGTCCCTTTATGTCCCAGAACCATAGTTTTCGTCTCAAAAATTAACACCAAATGCTACACCATAGTGTGTTGTCAGAAAACATACACGAAATACTGAATGTGAAAGCTATTTGTAAGTTTAGATGGAAATTTTTAATGTCTTTTCTTTAAGAGAAATGTGTGACTTAAAATTATATAACTCATAATATGGTATTCTTAAATACCTGAATATGAAAATTAACCTCTCTCCCCACACTCTTCATTTAAGTATATTCCTATTTTTAGAAAATGCAAGTTTCTGGGGAAGAATATTTATTTTCCTGTTTTTTTAAAATGTCCTCTAAGTGAGATCTCTGTTTCCTTTGGAAGCTATTCTGGGGCTAGTAAGATTAGCTCTCAAAAATATCCATTAGTTTTCCCACTTTGTAAAACTGAAGATCATTTAGCAAGGCCTTCCCTTCAATTTATTAAATACAAGTAGAGCTTCGTATGGTTGGGAACTACCAAAAGGAGAGAAGGTAAATTTGAGTGCTGGTTTTTATTAGTGATCTCAAACCGCTTTAAAATGTGTAGTTGCCATTATCTGTATAGTTCTGGTATACAAGCTGGAGTTTAGTTCTGCTTTAGTCATGTGGACTCTTTGCAGGCCTTTCCCATAGTCTATCGATAGTTTTCCAAAGGTGAGTTCTTACAATGACTTGGCTCCTCTGAACACGCATTTCCAGTGGCAATGCCCAGCAGCGGAGACATGCATGTTCATGTGTATGAGTCACTTCATCCTGGGCTCCATGTTACTATAAATTTCACCTGGGACTCTATAGTCAGTGTGTTTGTTATTCAAAAAATTTAAAAATATTAAAGTTTTAAAAAGAAAATTTAAGCTGCCTAGTAGTTACATAAAAAGTAGATTACCTTTCTTGTTACATACAAAGCTATTTTAAAGAGCTACAGTTTTTAGTAATTATTATAAACTAGCTATTCACATAATCTTCATCAGCCTTCTGTATACTGCTTAAAATTATAAAATAACAAAAATACTTTGTTAACCCAAAATTGTGGTTTTCAAATACCCTAAATAATTTTTCAACAATAAAAGTTCAAGTTGTTTATCTTGCTACATTGTCTTTGTTTTTAAATCTTGTGAATTTAAAACCTGTTCACTATATCCTCAATATGGCTTGGCTTGTTTTTTATGGAAAGGACAAAGGAAAAATCATCTAAGCTCAATTTTAAAAAAATATCAATGTGTGACTTGATGGTAGTACTGCAGTGTCACAGGGACTGACTTTTTGCCCTGAGTAATCTTTTGAAGGTATCATTCTGAGAGTATTTAGAGTAGGTTATTTTGTGTATTTTACCTCTTATAAGGACACAGTTTAATTTTCTCTACTGCATGGTCAGCAATGATCACTGGAAACTCAATAGAGCAAGCTGTTCTTTTTTTTATTAAAAATTAAATGTATTAATTATTTCTATATTCTAAAATGTATAATCTGTTTCTAAAACATTTCTGTAATTTTTTATGCTACTGTATTTGACAAAAATAATTTATAATTAGCATTTATAAGCTACAACTAATTTATTTATTTACTTATTTTGAGTGAGTATACACTTGAGCACACTCAGTCAGCAGATTGGTGTCATGTGGCCCAGCAGTCTTTATCCCTTGTGTGTGCAAAGCTACCTTTGTCATGATGTCATCATGCACACCTAATGACTGTGCTGCTGTCAACTTTTATGTAAAATAAAGTAACATTTTTACAGTCTTAAAATAACACTGAAATTTCTAACTTTATATAGCTTTGATGAAGTCCAGTTTACTGAAATTGAATGAGATTACTCTTTTTTTTAAGATTTATTTTTGTTTTTATGTGTGTCTATGCACCATGTGTGTACAGTGCTAGTGGAGTCCAGAAGAGGGCATCATATTTACTGGGACATGCTCAGGAAGAGCAGCTGGTGATCTTAACCTCTGAGCTTTCTCTCTGATCCTGGTTTACTTTTTTTTTTTTTTTTTTTTTTAATGTGTGTGTGTATGTGAGTACACCGTTGCTGTTTTCATACAGGCTAGATGAGGGCATCAATCCCATTACAAGAATGTCAGTGTTATAACTAAGTTTTTGGACATTATTTTGTCCTGTTTTGAAATTTAATTAAATATTCTATTTCGTAACTATGTTACTGGTATAACTGGTGTCCACCAGCAACTTTATTATAAGTTGTGAGCTTGAAGTATGTGACATTACTGTTGTTAGTTTACTCGCGGTTCTTTGATGTCTTTAACTTGCAGTATAAGATTTTTTAACCTAGACTAACTATCCCATCAAGCCCATTCTTGACTTACTATGGCAGTATAGAATGTGCTTTTGATAGACAACCATGGATTTGTAAGATATAAAATCAGTATATAAGGTCTCCTCCAGCTACAATTATAACATATGTAGCAATCACTTGTTAGATTATTTTACAAGCTTTTTTAAAAAAAGATTTTAAAAACTTGTATGTGCATGTCTATGGAGTACATGTATGCAGTGCCAGCTTAACTGATGTAAACATTAGTCTGTGTTTTTCTTTTATTTAGTCTCCCAAATAAAAAAAGGGATTTTTTTGGTCTAGTTAGTTGGTTATTAGGGTGTTTTTGTTGGATAACATGCAGTATAGGTTGTGGCTTATACTGAAACAAAAGCTAAAATTAGTAATGCATTTTTTTTATTATAGAGTAAAAGGCACTGTATATAATACACGAGGAAATCTGATAACTAGTGGTGAATATAGCACTTCGACATCATGTAGAGTATTGTAAGTTACTTAGACAATAAAAACCGAAGAGAAACCGGCTCACACTTGATTAGTTCACGTTCAGCTTGGCTTCGGCTAACTTGATTTCTCAAGTGTTACAACAATAACTTAAAGAGAAGGCTACACCTCTATATGCCAGGGGCTGTCTACACCTGAGTCTATAACAGAATCCAAGACCCCTGTGGATTGTTTGAGTTGCTAGAAATCCTATCAGTTAATTACAGAATGAAATCTAGAAATCAATTAATTTCTTTGTAAAAAATATTTATTGTTTATTTATTGAATGTATATGAATGCTCTGTCTTCTTAATGAAAGCCAGAGGAGGGCGTCAGATCCCATTACAGATGGTTGTAAGCCACCATGTGGGTGCTGGGAAGTGAACTCAGGACATCTGGAAAAGCAGCAATGTTCTTAATCGCTGAGCGATGTCTCCAGTCCCTAGAAATTAATTTCTATTCAGCAGAATATATTTTCTACCCATGTCCCACTGACACTTTCATACTGAATTTTTAAAAACTATTTTAATATGTTATATTTTAAAAAGTTATACATGATGAATAATAAAAATGAAGTTTTAATTACTCTCGTGGTGGCTATTCATGTGGTACAAATGCAGGTATACTGTGAAGAGATATAGTTTTGTTTTGTTTTGAATTGAAATAGGTAGTAAGTTCTGAGCATTGTGATGAGCAGTTCTGGATGCAGGTGGATTTGGTGTGTCTCTTTTAATTCTGTCCCCGGCCTGTGCTCAGCCTCCTTGTTCTACTTGACTTTGTTGCGTTATTGAGAGATGACAGGCAGCCAGGCTGGATGCTAACTTCATCAGCCACCCGAGTGCTGGGATCACAGGTGTTTGCCACTCGGTTTTTCCTTGACAGAGCCTAGTTATTGGGTTATCAGAATAGTATGCTCTATAAATAATGCTTTCTGGAAGAATACATTTATATAATATGAATTAAAAGATGGATAATGTACATAAATGATTACAATGTGATAGTCTAACTGATAACTTGTCTTTCATCGCCAGTATTTCTAGACATAGAGTAGTTGACTGGCTAGATCAGATTTGGGGGAATTCACCTTGAATACTGGTAGGAAAATGACTCAGTTGGATTATTTTAAATTTGGCAGTGATACGAAGACCGTTTCCTTACCTAGAGTAAGCAATCACAAAGCAGTGTGACAAGGGAAAGGCGAGCAGGAAGCTCCCTCACAGAGTTCTGCAGACACTGCCCTGCGGCTAACCTGAGCTAAAGCAACACTGAAGAAACGGCTTGGTGGTCTGGCCAGGTGTGGGAGAGAATGGGCTGGTGACCCTGAGGCAGGAGGGCAGTTAAGTTAGAGGTCTGAGCTGGGCCACACGGTTTCCTTTCTGTGGTAAGCTACTTTTGTAGAAGATGAAATCAAGAACACTTAAGATACTTTCCTGATGTATTTACTGCTATTGTTGTTCTCAAATATAAAATGTTCAAAAGAAAATCTACATTTAGATTTGAGTCTGTATCTCACATGAGTTAAGTTTGGGCGTTTAACTTTTAAAGTCTCTGAACAATTTTTGATCTATAGGGCAGTGCTCTTCTATTTTTAACCTTGCATTTTTTTTAAGTGTTTGTGCGTCAGCATAGCGTCTGTTTCCTTTTTTTAAGGAATTCAAAAGTGATTGTTTGTAAGTCCTTGCTGAGGAGCTCATTGTTTCTTGGGGTTGAAATGGCTGTATTAAAGGGAGTATTGTCACATGAACAGACATCCTGATTAACAGTGTTCCACGATGGCAGGTGGGGGAGGGGTGCTCTGCATAAATAGCTTTTTAACGTGATAAATATTTCATAAGTCTTAAGACCTTGCCATATTAAACGTCAAATGTAAATTCAAAGTAGGGCCAGAAAAAGGAAGATTGATACCTCAAATTTAATATGCTGTATTCTGAATACTAGAGATAATGTGGATAGAGTTGAAGTTCAGAAGATTTTTGAATTATTGTACACCAAATAACAAAGAATTGTTCAGGGGTTGAATTAGCTATAAGGCTAGCGAAAAAATAGTAACCGTGGTCTGGGGTGCTGCTCAGGTGGATGAATGCTTGCCTAACGTGCATGAGGCTCTGGGTTCAATCCCTGGCACCTCATGAACTGGGCATAGAGTGGCACATGCCTGTCATCTCTGAATGTAATGTTCAGGAGACAGAGGCAGGAGGATTAGAAGTTCAAAGCCATCCTCAGCTATATAGTAAGTTTTGGGTCAATATGAGATACATGAGGGCCTGTACCAAGAACTTGAGACTAGCTTTAATAGTTGTTTGTATAGAGTGTATGAAAACGAAGCAGAAGGAGAGAAACTCTAAGCGTGGTGGAGTAGGTCAGGAGGAGGTTACCTCTGGTGGACTAGCTCCTCTGCTAGGGTTGAAATTGTAGTTTCGTGTCTGAGTAGTACATGTCCAGACAGACCTTTGGTTATATATCAGAAGAGCCTGTCAAATGGAGCTACCATCTTACTAGTGGGTATTTGTTCATGTTTGTACCTTAAAGCCACATTCTGCCTGACTTAGATACAGGAAGGGTCTCTCAAAATAAGTTTGTTACTCATTATGAATTGTTCATTGCTTTAGATTAGAAATAACTTTGTGTGTGTTGTGTGTGTGTGTGTGTGTGTGTCTCTTTCTGTGTATGTGTGTGTTTGTGTGTGTGTTTAAACCAGCATGGGAACATAAGTAGCTTTTAATTTTTTCTTGAGTCCGTGAGCTCTGCCCGCTTTCTTGGCGTATCTTAGCTGCTCCTCACACACCCCACCCTCCCTTTTTGGCAAGGCTGCTTTTAGCTTCCAGCCAAAATAAGAAGAAATGAAATTTCAGTCACCCTGGACCACACTACAGCAGTGGTCACTGCGGAGCAGAAGCTCCTCTTGTGAACAGTATGATAGGAAGAACAGCTGCTGCCTCTGACAGTCCACCAGTTACATGTCAGCATTAGACTGTGCATTTCTAGTGACTTCTGCTGCCTCTAACCAGCTTAGCAGTTACAACTGCATTCTGAATTAGTCATGTATGTAAACTTGTATAGTGACACTGTAATAGGTTTGTAACTTGTATGTATTTAGCATTCAGAGCTAGGTGAGGCTGATGGGGACCCTCTGATCCCGTCTGCCTTGATGGAAGAGCCCCGGAGCAGGAACAAATGGCCGTGCTCCCCCACTCTGCTGTCTGACCCACATGAGTCTGCTTACTTCTCTGACCTGCACTGCTCACTTCCCCAGAGCTCACACAGCAGCCACGGGGAGCTGGTATGGTCCTGTGTGACTGCTTGGCACGGAGGTGCAGGGTGCCTTTCCCGGCACTGCCATCAGCTAACAGCCTAAGTTGAAGACCCCCACTTTAAAAAATAGCCATACTTTTCTTAAAACATACTCGGCACTTACTTCTCTTCTGTCTGAAACCCACAGCTTTTAGCCTGACGTTGGGTAGCATTTGAAAAGAAATAGTTCTGGGTGCGATGTTAGATTGTCAGCCTGAAATAAACCTGGGTTTGGAGGAGCGGTGGGCACACACTTGCAATGTGGAGCCCAGCCCAGAGATACTCAGAGGCCTCATCTAGAATACAGAGCTCTCTAGCAAGGGCGGGCAGCCAGCCGAGCAGCCCACTGTGGCCCCGCTGGCGCTTCCTAGACACGGGCTATTTTGAGAAGCCTCACCTTACAAATAGATTTGCAGAACAGGAAGAAGAATCTTGAAAGGGAGGGTTGTGATGGTACCGATAAATACCTCGGTTTTAAAATCTTGTACAGCCTTCTGTTTTTAAATCTTTTCTTCTGGATGAGACATTAGTCTTTAACTGAGGATCTCTGTAACTGAAGACAAACAATAAAATACCAACAAAAAGGAAATTATTAAAAGATTTTATGTTTTTAAAATACTTTTACCAGTAACCCACTCTAGCCTTAGGAGGTATAAACTAAAGGAAGGAACATTAAATAAAACCAAAGAAGTTTTTAGCTAGAAGCATGGTCAGATATGCCTGTAATGCCAGCACTTTGGGGAAACTAAAAGCAAGAGGATTGTGAGTTCAAGGCCAGCCTGGATATCTAGCTAGGCCCTGTCTCAAAAGCAAAAAACTCCCACAATAATATCCTTTTGTTCTGTAATTTTTTTCTTCAAAGTCAAAAATTATTAAGTATTTTAAATTCAGGGATGTTTGATAGTTAAATCAGTTCACTATCTTGATGATAATATATACCAGTAGATTAGCTCAATCCATGAATTTTAGTTTAAGGTTAAAAAAATTACTATGTGATCTTTTAAGGTCAAATTTAGGTTTCTTAGAATCAACTTGAATTTTTTCTAAATATACTATAATTTCACTAAAACTTATTCTAGTAAAAGACTTCTTATAAAATTATGATCAATAATGTATAGGTTTTTACTGCTATCAGTGAATTTCCCATCAGTTTACTCATGTTAATAATGTAAACAGAGAAATGTTCTTACAAGAGGCTCAAGTTAACAGATGCTCTCCCTTCTTTTGAAGACTTTGGACTAACTGTGGGTGGACCTTAGAGAGATCTGAGTTGTAGAATGAGTGGTCTTTTTCAGACAATCTTACTGTGTGTCTCTGACTGGCTTTGAATCCCAGAGACACGCCTACTTGTGCATCTGCTGAGATTGAAGGCCAGGCTACCATACGCCACCACACGAAGGAAATGGGTTTGGGTTTTTGTTGTTATTATTGTTTCCTCCAGTACAAGAAAGTGTCCTCTCCTTCCTTATGCATAAGAAAATGGCCTCGGCCCTCTTGTGTCCATCGCAGCTCCCTTTCTCCTGACTTAGAAGGATGCTGTCAAGGGAAAGACCCAAGGAGTCAGGACTAGGAGTCATCTGACTCTCTCTCTCTCTCTGTGTGTGTGTGGGGGGGAACAACCAACTGGGATTGATCTCAGGGTCATCAAGCTTGTGTGGCAAAAGACTTTCTCGCTGAGTTTAAAACTTTTTTTTTAGCAGTTATAAATAAGGCTTTTGGCAATTAAGAGATTTTTAAAGACTATTTAACTTACCTTACTACTTTGTAAGATTTGTTTTCTAGTTTTATGCTTTGTTAACATGATCTAAAGGAAATTAGGAAATGTAGTTAATTAAACCGGATGTCAGGAGACAGATGGGTTACTGCTGCTGCCATCTCTACAAGGTAAATAAATGAACCAGCAGGTGAACTTTTGGGACCCCGGTAGCAATGGAAACCTGGTTCAGTTCCCTGTCCTTGCTTTTCTTCACTGCACATTCCTTGCCAATGAGGAGTTAAGACAGGACAAGAAGTCAGTTGATTATATTTTACAATCAGTGGGTTGGTTTTTTGTTTTTTTTTTTTGAGGGTTTTTGTTTTGTTTTATTTTTTGTTTTTTGCCACTGATTTATGAAGCAACTGAAGCTAGCAGTACATTATAAAATCTAAAGCTGTCTCTATAGTAGAATATTTGGGGATTTTTTAAGACTGAGTATTTTAATCATTGTTTATACAAGACTTTAATATTTTTCCCTTTTCTTCCTAGATCCAAATTTTGTTCGGACGTTTCTTACAACATACAGATCCTTTTGCAAACCTCAAGAACTACTGAGTCTTCTAATAGAAAGGTCTGTCGATTTTAAATGTTTAAGTTCTTTGTTTTTAAAAGGATTAAGATATGTTTCCCATAAATGTGTTAATAAGCTTAACTGTAGTTGAACTCTTGAAAATAAAAGCTAACTTTGATTTTTTTAAATAATCAAAATTTTATATTGCTTTAGTACTTAAACTCCAACTTTTCAGGGTCTCAGCAGCATTGGGGATTGAAACATGAGCCTTTGGTTTAATCTAAGCAGTATTCCCAGCCTGAATTAATCAAGTTAAAGAGCTCTATTAGTATGGATGATTTAGAACTTCGGCTGGGCATATGCCTATAATCTGAGAACTTGGGAGATAGAGGCGGGAGGACCAGAGCTCAAGGTCGTCTTTGACTATCACAGGAATTTAAGGTTCCCCTGAACTATATTAAACTATGTCTTTAAAATAATGAAACACTAGATATTCAGATTTTAATGGTTCATAAGTTCTAAACAAGTTTTCAAGTTACTACATATTGAATTAAATGAATCTTGTCAATGAGCAAATGCTTTTATCAAGGAAAATATTTTTAACCTACCCAAAGAACAATCAAGTTTCAAGCATTAATCATCCTTAAAATTTTGTCTTCTGATTTAAAGTTATCTACAGACTAAAAATGGACATTGGCCTCATTTGTTTTAAATTTTACATGTATTTTTATTTTGCTTCTAGTTTTAGCTGTTGACAAAACTAACTTTTTAAAAATATTAACTTAAAAAATATTAGCATTAGCCCTTACATTATAAAAGTGAATTTTTACTTATGTGTCTGTATATCTATAGTAATTTTTTATATTATCTCTTGATTGTACTGATAAGTATAAATAGAAGTTTATGAATTTGGATTTGATATAATATTTTTATTATTTTTGTTTCATGTTAGATTTGAAATTCCAGAGCCTGAGCCAACAGAAGCCGATCGCATGGCTATAGAGAATGGAGACCAGCCCCTGAGTGCGGAGCTGAAGAGGTTTAGAAAAGAATACATTCAGCCTGTGCAGCTGAGGTAAGCAGTGGGGACTCGTGAGGCTGTGCAGAGCGAGGCACTGATGGTGCCATGCCGGCATGTGGGAGGCAGAGGCAGGCCAGTCTGAGTTCCCCCAGGCCAGCCAGCCAGGGCTACACAGAGAGACCCTGTCTCAGAAACCAAAGCCAGGAAAACAAACGTGAACTGTTCAAGAAACTGTCCCTAAGCGCAGTGGAGGGAAGCTGTGTGACAGAGTCTCGTCTGAGCTGCCGCAGCTTTAGGAGACCGTTGACTTATTTCACGTGTACACTCAATGTTAGATTCTGTGTTGTGTCGATGCCACAGGGTGTTAAATGTGTGTCGGCACTGGGTGGAGCACCATTTCTATGACTTTGAAAGAGATGCAGACCTTTTACAGAGAATGGAGGAATTTATTGGAACAGTAAGAGGTATGTTTCCTACTTTTACATGTGATAAAATTACCAATATGGTTACTGTCAGTTGATACCATTAGAGTTCATTTGAAAATATTGAACTTTCTTATCATATAGCATTTAGGCTGGATGTATGGTGCATACCTTTATTCCCAGCATGCAAAAGGCAGAGGGAGTATGATTTCTATGAGTTTTAGTACAGCCAGGACTACAGTAGTTAGACCCTGTCTCAGAAAACAAAACAACCAAACCCAGCATTGACAACTGTGAACGTTCAGCAGCCATCCTGCTGACTCCGCATACTTCCATCTGTTCTAGAACTGGTTCTTTTAGTCTCAGGTTAAGCTAGAGCACTTAACTGAAACTATGTTTACCCTTGATACAGGCTGGAATTCTTTTACCACTGTAACACCATTGATAAAAGTACATGGTTAGATAAATAGAGCAAATCAGGAAGAAAATAGTGTATTACACTGACAGATTGCTTTTTAAACACCAGCACTAATCAGAAACATAATTTTGAGTCATTCAATTTACTTATGAAAAACTAATATCTCCAAGGTTTCCTTTACTTTCAAAAATTCTGTGACTATATGACTCCAAGTTTGCCTAGACAAACTTGATTTTATATCTATTGTTCAGTCTAAATGAAAATCAGAAAATAAAGGGTTAAGTAGATTACTTTCCTATAGAGTACAAAAGACAGGCATTTCAAAAAATAGACTAATATGATCAATCAGTTCTCATAGTTGGGTTATAAAATACAATATTAATTAGATGTGTGAATGTATGGAACTTATTCTTGTTAATCTTTAATTTTGTATGGAATATGGATTATGAAAATGTATTTTGAACTAAGCTTCAAAATGTTGAAGGTGAAAAATCAAGTTACTTTAAAATATGTTTAGGAAAGGTATAGATGCATGCCAAACTATTAACAATGATTACCTGTGAGGAACAAGGAGGAGAGGGAGATGGGGGAGGGGAACTTTTAGTATTTACTTTGCTCATTTCAACTTTATAGCAATGATTTATTCATGTATCACTTGTATTACTTTAAACATTTTTAAAAAACAAAGTGTTAAAGAGTATTTAAATGTTTGTTAAAATGTATTTCAGGTAAAGCAATGAAAAAATGGGTCGAATCCATCACTAAGATAATCCAAAGGAAAAAAATTGCAAGAGACAATGGCCCAGGTCATAATATTACATTTCAGAGTTCACCTCCCACAGTTGAGTGGCACATAAGCAGACCTGGGCACATAGAGACTTTTGACTTGCTCACCTTACACCCAATAGAAATTGCTCGGCAACTCACTTTACTTGAATCAGATCTATACCGGTATGTTATTCAACATTCAAACTCAGAAGTTATCTCAAGAGTTCATTTTTTAAAATGGAATACATTTTCTGCCTTTTAGGGCTGTCATAAGATATAAATGAGACAGCATATGATATGTTTACAGCATTAAGGCATTGCAGTCGATTCTGGTTTTTTGCCCCCTTAGTCATTCTTGATCTGCTTAAATTAACTTTGTGCTGTTTTAGCTGCCCCTGCTTGGTAAGCTCGGTTCAAATCCCGGCAGTCCCAGTGGTTTGGCCAAAGCCTGTACTATCTTGTGGGTTTGAAGTGTCTGGTGTGTGCCTGATGCCTCCAAGGCTGAGCACAAAGCTGAACATGGAAACTGCTGTAGCAGTTACTCCACAGTACACGATAGAGAGAACATGGAAACTACTGCAGTTACTTCACAGTACACGATAGAGATCCTGCTGGGTTACAGCTAAGCCTCAGCCAGTTAGAGCCCTTTATAGTTTAAATTGATGAAACTATCTGAAAAATATGATTCTGGGCTTGAAATTTTATTTAAAACCTCAAAATTATTATTAATCACAAAATGAGAAAAAGAGCTAAATTTATAAATTCTCCCCTCTATATTTATCATGGTCCCTAAATGATGTTAGAATTTTAAAGTTTATTTTCAGAGACTTTTGCAGGATGGTTTTTCTTTTCTATCCACTGTAAGAGCAAGAATTAACCAAAATTGAATTAGTAATTGCTCTGTCCTCGTTGGTTACTTACTGGATACCATTAAAGTAACCACCTTAACTCCTTAACTTAGTAAATAATACCTACAGTGCTAGGAAAGACAGTATGAGTAAGTGGGAAAGCTACTGCGACGGTCTGCGCAGTAGTGCCAGCACTCAGGATGCTGAAGCCGGGGACTGTCATGTGTTCCAGGCCAGCTGCGCCAGACAGCAAGAACCTAGCCAGGGAGGGCTACATAGAAGACACTGTCTTTAAAAATAAACAAATGAGTAGTAAATGTATTATGCAAGAGTGTCTACTAAAATAGTTCTAATCTGAAAACATAAAAAGAATTACAAATATTGTTTTCAGCATCTTGGTTGATGAAAGAGAACTTATAAATGTTTAGTTTTTCTTCTGTAGTAAACTATATACGTGAGGAGAAATGTGACATTGCCCTTTTATGTTGATGATTTTAGAGCTGTGCAGCCATCAGAATTAGTTGGAAGTGTGTGGACAAAAGAGGATAAAGAAATGAACTCTCCCAACCTTCTGAAGATGATTCGGCACACCACCAACCTCACTTTGTGGTTCGAGAAGTAAGTGTGGGCACTTCCTGTAGCAGAGGCAGGTTAGGAATCCGGCCGGGCTGTTTGCTTAACAGCACTTCTTTAGTGTTTTCATTGCCCTTTCTTGTAAACTAAATCTATTTTTTAAAGATTTATTTATTATTATACATAAGTACACTGTAACTGTCTTCAGATGCGCCAGAAGAGGGCATCAGATCTCATTCCAGATGGTTGTGAGCCACCATGTGGTTGCTGGGATTTGAACTCAGGACCTCTGGGAGAGCAGAGAGTGCTCTTCTTAACCGCTGAGCCAGCTCGCCAGCCCCTAAATATTTTTCTAATGTGCATTTTAATTTCCCGGGTATTTTGGTTTTTAATGGTTGCCTGGAGCTAACCACACGTATCTTACTTTCTCAGACGAGGCTACAGATTGACTGCAGCTTCTTTCCAGCAGATAGATGCTACTGCTATACACGTCTCTCACTTCTCCCTTTCTACATTTTGGATAGACCTAATTAATGGTGCAAATCCAACAATGCTTCATTACAATGATTACTCTGCCATCTGCTGTCACCATTTTATCTTAAAGAGCTTTTTTCCATCCACTCATGTCCTCTGTTGACAGTGTGTTTCATTTTTATACTACAAACCCAAAAGTACATTCAGATACCTTTAGTTGCTTTTTAAATAAGGTGAGAGGAAAAAATGGACATTTATATATAGTGTTTTATAATTCCATAATTACATTTACTGATGTTCTTTGTGTAGATTGAAATTGCTGTCTGGGGTCACTTGTTTTAAGCCTGAAGAGAACTTCCTGTGGTGCAATGGGTCAACTCACAACAAATGTGTAGATTTATTGCTGTTTTGAACAGCAGCTCTCTCTTGAGATTAGTTCTTTTTTATTCTGTCCGTCCATATCTATTATGGAGGACCCTTGTCTCTCAGTCCATTTGTTTTCCATTTGGTTCTGTTTATAATTTTTACTCTTTCCTGGTCTCTTTCTAGATACTGTCATTGCACTTCTGTACACCTTAGCCAGGTTGTCCTTTAGCTCTGTGACCATACTGTCTGATGGCAACTTTGAAATATTTCAGTTAATTTACATCTAGTCACTCAAACAGCCAGTTTCTGCTCCCTGCTTTTATTCTACTGTTTAGGTCATACTTTTTATTTCTTTATATGCTTCATAATGGATATAGCAACTTTCAATACTGCCCTCTTTCTTCCACAGCTTTTTCTTTGCTACTTAAATGTGATGTGGGCTAAGCAGGTTAGATGTGAGGACGGATGCCCATAGTCACGACTTTGGGAAGACTGGTTCCAGTATGGCTCTCACTGCACGCCGAACTGCTAAATGTTGCACTACTAATTTCCGTCTTCATTCCTTTGTCGTGAACAGTTCCCTGGCAGCACAGGTTGCTGTGCAGAATAAGCCAGTGAAATTCTGGCTTCTTGGAAGTAAAGTTTTGTGGGGGTTTTTTGGTTTTTTTTTGTTTTTTGTTTTTGGTTTTTGGTTTTTTGAGACAGGGTTTCTCTGTATAAGGAAGTAAAGTTTTTAAGGTCCTTAATAACTGATATTTGTTCTAACCTGCAACTATCTTCCTGGTTCAGTAAACTAGCTAACACACAGTTGAGGCTACATATCTTCCTTATATCCCCAGATTTCTTTCCAGAACAACTGCCACTGTTCCTGAACATACCTTTGCTCTAGATGTGACCCAGTTCTGGAGAGGACATGATTACAAGCTCTCTTTACATTCTAAGAGTTTAGGGTCAAAGTGCCAAGAATGATGCTGTGGCCTCAGGATTTAGCATGGAACCCCTGTCAGGAGCCAAGTGAAGAGCATTCTTCTCAGCGTTCTAATTACCCTACAGCCTCAGCCCATTAGTGGGCAAGGGGAGGGCTCTGCACATCTTAAATATTAAGTAAATAAATATTATAACTCTGTGAAGCCCTAACTCAGCAGGGTAGGAACCATCCAGGTGTGTACCCCAACCCCTCAACCCAAGCTGGGACTAGGTGCTCCTGCTGCAGCAATCTCAGACAAACGCTATGAAGAGAGGAAGGAGAGGATGGTCTTAGTTGAAATACTCCAGATTCTCCCTTTTAAAGAAATTATTTTGTACATTTTCCTGAACAATTTTTCGTTTGTAGCTTGTTCTTAGGGTCACCTCCAAAGACTCATACGTATTATGAGTTATGGTGTGGTTTGCTTTAATAGTTTTCATTAGAGGTACATCAGCGGAGCTACACCATCTGATAAAGCCAAGAAGTCAGTGTACTTTTATAACTGGGGACTAGATACCTTAGCTTTGTATACTGGATATTGTTTTTCTCAGTGAAGATGCGAGAGCCCACAGATTGTACTGGGGTCATAAGATCAAGCAGCTGGTAGCACACAAAACAAGTCTGGATGAAGGCCTGCGGCAGTCCAAGTCACACAAAGACAGCTAGAGTTGTCTATGAGATCAGAGACAATATACCTCTAAAAAGTAAAAACTACAAGTGTCTCCCAAAATGTTTCTTCCTGGTTTCATTTTAAACTTGATGTATTTAAATACACAGAAGCCCTTTCTTACCTCACCACAGTTACTGCAGCTGTCACATTGGGAAAGGGACACCTAACTAATGAGATAGAGCATAGTGTCCTTCGGGCCTTTGGTAGGCTGTGTAAGGGAAAGTGTCCCCTGCATTCTCAGTGACAGATTCCTGCTTATTCATCTCAGTGTCCTGAGCTACAAGTCCCAAGAACTGGACCAAGAGCACTGATCTTAACTTGTATACAGTAACCAAAATAGTTAAGATAAAAAGCATACTTGCATTACATGTTTTCAATTATTCACCTGATAAGGCAAATAGAGTATTTATACCTAATTCTTTAAATATGTTAACATGTTTAATTTCATAAGCCATTTCTTTTGATGGTTTTAAGTATAGAGGTTTTATTCTTAGTATTATACTAGCCTCTTCAAGAATATTATAATCTGTTGCTAGCTTTACATTTTAAAATTTTAATGTATATTTACTTTTGAACTTAATTTTTCCTAGATTATAAACTATAAATGTCACTGAGAACTAGGTTTAAAATGTTTTTCTTATTGACAAATTATTAATATGTAAAAAGTTTTCTCAAATAGAAAGATTAAGTGTGGACTAAGCAATTTTTTTATGAGTGTGTGTGCGCGCGCGCGCTTGCATGCATGCGTGCTTATTTGAGCAGGCAGTCCTGGCGCTCAGTGTGTGCTTCAAGCAGTGTATGTATTGGCAGTCTTGCTTTGGCCTTCCAAGTGCTGGCTTTTGCAGCTGTTGATCAACCACACTTGGCTAGAATTGTCTGTCTTTCTTTCTTTCTTTCTTTCTTTCTTTCTTTCTTTCTTTCTTTTTTTCTAACTACTTGATGGGAAAATAAAGATACAACATTTTATAGATAGATAGATAGATAGATAGATAGATAGATAGATAGATAGATAGATGGTATGTAAAAAAAGTAATTTTTTTGTTTGTTTGATTGTTTGTTCCTAGGTAGTATGTTTTGTTTGCTTCTTGTTCTGGGACTTGAACCCAGAGCCTATGCACCCTGAGCCTCCCCACTTGCCGTTATTTATTTAGTTTTTAAGGAAAATATTTCAACTGACTTTGCAACATACTAATGGTTATCTTTTTTTTTTTTTTTTTTTTTCCAAGACAGAGTTTCTCTGTGTAGCTCTGACTGTCCTGGAACTCACTTTGTAGACCAGGCTGGCCTTGAACTCAGAAATCTGCCTGCCTCTGCCTCCCAAGTGTTGGGATTAAAGGTGTGGACTGCCACCACTGCCCAGTTATCTTAAAAGCTATTTCTATAAACATAACTAATTATTTCTATATATCAAAAAACAAAATGAAGCTGGATATGGTAATATATACTCACTGAGAAGGCTGAGGCAGGAGTATTAGGTTTAGGCCTTCAGCTACATAGCAAGACTGTCCTCAGGCAAACAGAGAAATGACTATAATAGGATTGTGTATATGTGCACACAAAGGAAGCAAAGGTTCTAGAATAAATGGGCCTAGCACATACCTAGTGACAGAGAGTCACATATCCAGTAAGATTTGAAAGCTGACATTAGAGGATTCACTAGCTAGATTAGGAAAATGGTTGTCTGGTATTACAGTGGAGGTGTCAGAAGAGCACTGCACTCGACCAGAGCCTTTCTCTGCAGTTTCCTGTCCAGCTCATCAGTGTGCATATGTCTTCTTTATAGTCATACTGAACACTTTTTGAATCAGAGTTTTGGGAAAATAAAAATTTTAATTTCTGGTTTGTTTCAATTTCCAGATGTATTGTAGAAACAGAAAACTTAGAAGAAAGAGTAGCTGTAGTGAGTCGAATAATTGAGATTCTACAAGTCTTTCAAGAACTGAACAACTTCAATGGTGTCCTGGAAGTTGTCAGTGCTATGAACTCATCGCCTGTTTACAGACTAGACCACACATTTGAGGTAAATTTGTACATGTGTTTTTAAATGAACTTAGGAATTTGCATGACATGGCCATTACACTCCCAGCAGCTGTGATTATCACCATAACAAAACTGGCCGTCAGCATGATGTCATGGAAGCTGGGCAGAGATTGTAAGGGCCCACCTCTTCCAGAGCATGTCATTGTGGTTAGTGGTTGCTGAGAGAGGGCGAGACCTTTTATTCAGTAGTCTAACTACAGGTAAGGTCCTGTGTTCCCGTCACCCGTGCTTCTGTACGCAGCTGTCCTCTGCTCACTGCATCACCAGAGAGGGGGACAGGTCAGGGACAGGGAGAGGGAACGAGAGAAAAGGCCAGGCAGGACAAGGGAGGACTGGCTGGGAAGCAGAAGGGCTCCAGCAGCAGAAGGACTCTGGCCAGAAATCGCTGTGGGGTGAATGATCAAAGTGCATTGCAGATATGTATGAAAACGTGTAACGAAGCCTGCCATTGTGTGTAACTAACACCTGCTAATATAAGTGGGAAATCACTTAACAGTTTTTCAGTAATAGGTTGAATATTAGAATTAACCTAAATTTCATAATGAATTGTTTTTTCGTTTAAAATTAAGTGTTCTCATTAAAATTCATTCATAGGTTCCAATTTGTTAGAAGAAAAAACAATCAGCATATTATTTTCTTGATTTGTGTGTGTATGCATAGATTCCCTCCTCCCTCCTGACAGGGTCTCAGGGCTTGTGCTGAGCCAGCCTGCTAACCTACACGCAGCATCTGTAATGCTCAGTTAAACACTCACAGAAACTGTATGAGGGATGACAAGATAGATTATATCATGCACACTTTTAAGCTTGTTCTCAAGTATATGAGAAAGGTTTTTTTTTTTTTTTTTTTTGGTTTTTCGAGACAGGGTTTTTCTGTATAGCCCTGGCTGTCCTGGAACTCACTTTGTAGACCAGGCTGGCCTCGAACTCAGAAATCCGCCTGCCTCTACCTCCCGAGTGCTGGGATCAAAGGCGTGCGCCACCACGCCCGGCGAGAAAGGTTTTTTAAAAGAGTATTAAACCACATGTGATCACTCAACCCTTTAATCCCAACACTGGGGAGACAGAGGCAGGTGGATCTCCATGTTTGAGGCCAGCCTGTCTACAGAATGAACTCCAACCTGGACCTTGTCTCAAAAATATATATTATAAGTTAAAATGGAGTCAAAGCTGATTATGAATGGCCCATAATAGTTGTTCTTTGGGGATTTTGTTTGTTTGTTTGTTTTGATTTTTGATTTTTATTTTTGGCACGATTTGCAGTTCTTGTAGAACTGAGGCCTCCTAAGTTTTATCTCTATTATTACAGCAAATACCAAGTAGACAAAAGAAAATTTTAGAAGAAGCTCATGAGTTGAGTGAAGATCACTATAAGAAATATTTGGCAAAACTCAGGTCTATTAATCCACCGTGTGTGCCTTTCTTTGGTAAGTATTTATTCCTAATTTTTATTGTGCTTCTGGATAAAACAAAACATTTTATTAAATGAGTGTAGAAGGTAACACCATAATCCTTTCAGATTGTTCTTGTTGAGACTTTTAAAAAAATCAGACCTAATATAGATTGGGCATCCGAAATGTAAGAATCCACAATGTTCAAAACCTTGACACTTGTCGAGGTGATACAAGTGTCTGTCTGATGTCTGTCTGACCTTGTTTCAGGAGTCACAGACAAAATGTCAGTTCACTCCAAGCAGGGTAAGCTAGATGGCTCAGGTGACAGATATGGTAGCACAGGGGTGTGAGGACAGCCTGGGAGGCCCTGCAAGGTCCTATCTGAGAACAAAACCAAGTAGCTGCATCAAACAGTCAGGATGTAGATGTAAGGAATATGTGGTATGTACATAAATTTCCTCTTTAGACCTGGAACCCACACCCAGGATATCCATAAACACTCCAAGTATTCGAAGCCCTCTGACCTCATTCAGCAAGGACTCAGCTTGTACACGCTTCACTTTCTAGTCTAATCTCTGACAGCCATCACATATATCACTCGTGCCTTTGTTGTCTTATTATTGTTAGTTAGTAGTCCTCCTGCCTCAGCACCGCCTGACTGACCTGTAGTTTAGTTGGATAAGGGAACGCAGCATCATGGTGATGGCGTCCATGCTTGTATTAAATCCTCTAAGCTTGTCTAAGCTTCCCTGATGTGCCTTTGAGACAGGCTTCCTTCCACACAGTAGACTTTTATTGTTACCATCCTGTGCACTGGAGGATGGATGCCTTTTGTCCTTTCAAGACTGACTATCCTGTCTGAACCTGTTGTTTTTCTTGCCTAGAAACTGAAGACGGTGCCTGTCTGTTGCCTTCTTGTAGGTTCCTTTATTGCTTGCAGTGACTTATTCCTTATATTTTACACACTCAGTATTCTTTACATTGCCCCGCCACACACACCTTTTCCCCCATTCAGTGCTAGGGATGGAACCCAGAGCTTATGCGTGCCAGGTAAATGCTCTGCCTGGGCTATACCCAGCTCTTGAATCAGCCTCCCTCCTCTGCCTATGTGCATGCTTTGGTAAGTGTTCTTCTGAAGGTTTGTAGAAAGTGATCTAAGTTATGTTTGACTTTCTTAGTAATTGGTACATTTTCTCCTAGTTTTATCTTCATCTATGTTGTTTTCTGTGTAGTCTACGTTGTAGTACATAGAACACTGGCATCCTGATATGATTTTCTCATACTTTATTGCTGCACTTTATAACTAAATACTTTTACATTTGCTTGTGGGTTTTTGGTTTTTTCTTTGTTTTTCCCACTGGCTGCCCTGGAACTCACTATTTGACCAAGCTGGCCTCAAACTTAGAGAGACCTTCCTCCTCTGCCTCCTGAGTGCTTGGATTAAAGGTGTGTGCCACTATGCCTGGCCTACTTTTGGCCTTTTTGATGTGCACATTGTATGTGATTGCATGCCATATCTGAAGTACATTTTATATTTTAATAACTTAAATGATCATGTACATAGCCATAAAGTTAGTGTGACTCTCTTATCATTACCCCACGATTCGGTGTATTATTCCCTGAATGTCAGTAGATCCACTTATACACTCTGAAGTTGTGTGGGGATAGGGAAAACAGAACAGTCTGACAAAAATAACAAAGAAGGGTGAGCTTCACTTCTGCCACTGCTTTTCCCAACCTTCCTAGCAGTAAAAGGCAACTCGAGGTTCTTGGTCCTCTAGCCGTTGGCTCATACTCCAGTGCACATACTGCTTATAGCACAGTAGCTTAGGTTCTTGGTCTTTCAAAGGAGCAAAATTCTGGGATAATGTCCTAAGATACATGGAAGCATCATAAATGTTTTTTTTAACTAATGAAAGAAACCATATTATTTTATTTTAAACATTAGAGAATTTGGCCACTTAGACTAGTATTTGATAGACACAGTGACTTGTGTATATACATATCCCCAAACACATGCCTACCTACCTTCCTACCTTTTTCCCTCCCTTCATCTCTCCCTCCTTCACCTCCTCTTATCTCTTTCTCAAATCAAAGTTTGGTAGGCCTAGAGAGATGGCACAACATTTAAGAGTACTGACTGTTACTCCTAGTACCACATGGTGGTTTCAACTGACTGTAACTCCCTCTTCTGGACACCACGGGTACTAGGCATGCGTGTGGTACATAGGCATACATGCAGGGAAAATGCACATAAATACTATAAAAATAATTAAGCTTGCTAGTATATAGTACTGAGGTCCCTACTAAATATAGAAATATTCTTTGCAAATCACATGTGCTTAAATGTTTATATGAATGCAGTGTTTGATCAACAAAACTTGGCTGGCAGGCACTCCCATGATTTTATTCTTTGACTAGTCAGTCATTAATCAGGCATAGGACACTTCTCCAAATTTTATCTTGACATTTCCCAAAGTGCTTCTTATATTTTTACAACTTTATCCAAGTATTTTGTTTATAACATGTGTGGACATCCTGTTCATTGGACCACTCATTCAGTCATCCTAAGTACAGAGCTTAAAGCCTTCCTGCTATGTCCTGTGCGTGCGTGCGTGTGCGTGCGTGTGCGTGCGTGTGTGTGTGTGTGTGTGTGTGTGTGTGAAGTCATCCTAAGTACAGAGCTTAAAGCCTTCCTGCTATGTCCTGTGCGTGTGTGTGTGTGTGTGTGTGTGTGAGAAGTAATATTCAGAATGGCCCCGCCATGCCATTGTTGGAGGGAAGGTACTCTCAGAGGCCAGATTCCCTGAAACTGTACTTAAAGGTACTTGGTAGTCATGTAAACACTGAGCCATCTCTCCCATCCAGTGACTTAATTTCTTAAGGCCTACCCTCTTACATTTGTATGCCCTCTATTCTCTCCAGGCACAGAGTATGATAGCCTGCACACTAGTATTCTTTGGCAGTCCAGTGTAGCTAGCAATTCCAAAATGCAAAGATGTTTCTAACCTGTTATCACCTATATAACAGCTTTTTAAAAGCTTTTTTTTTTCTTTTAAGATAGAGACTCATTGTGTACTGTTAGATGGCCTGATATTCCTGTACCACTATGCCTAGCATGAAAATTAAACTTACCAAAAATATTTTACAAGCTGAGTACCAGATGCTACCATCCACAAACACGTCAATTTTTGACTAATTTGCAAAGTTGATTTTGGCTACCATTGAATTTGTACACTCTTTTTTTCTTTTTGGTTTTTCGAGACAGGGTTTCTCTGTGTAGCCCTGGCTGTCCTGGAACTCAGAAATCCGCCTGTCTCTGCCTCCCGAGTGCTGGGATTAAAGGCGTGCGCCACCACACCCGGCGCTGAATTTGTACACTCTTAAGGACATGTTTGTTAGAAAGCACAAGAGCCTATGCTTACTACAGCACAGTAATTATTTTATGAATGTACCTAGAAGAGTGGCCTTGGTGCTGAAAAACAGACAAATAAATCATGTGCCCTAACCAAACAAGTATTGGTGTCAGTGTTACCTTATTTTACACACACACACACACACACACACACACACACACCATTGTTTAGACATACTCTGCTGCTAAACATGTACAGCTACTGATCTTGTCTCTGTTCAACATCTTGCCAGTCTTATTTCACTCCACATAATAAATAAAGGCCTGGGGTCTAACCATCGCAAACAGCCTGCGTGCTCTGAGAATGCTCCATGCCTCACGGCATGGGAGTGTCACACTGGTGCCCTCTCTCTTAGTCTACTGATTGAACTCTTAATTCACTTTTTTGAGATTTAATCTAATGATCCTTTTTGTAATCTTAACAACTCAAAATAGGAAAGGTACCTCGTTATGCTGTCATAGCATCTTAAACATTACTACTAGTGCAGTCTCAAAACAGTCACACACACAGTGTATCTTCATTTGCTGTACCTAAATGTAGCAGAAAGGCAGTACATTTGTATTCAGTAAACAATCTCAGGTATACACATGCCTGTTTTCCACCCCTTCATGGAAAAAAAGAAATGTGTAACTTGGAAGGAAAAACAAGAAAGAGAAGTAATATTCAGATACCAACATCAGCAGTTGCAACCATTACTAATGGACACTTTCTTTTTTGTCAGGCCCTATCTCAATCTGTCTACACATTTATTTCCCACAGATGAATAACTGAGGCAAAGAGACTAAGCAAGCCATTTCTCTCACACGGCACAGGTTGAGAACAGCATAGCTGACTCTAGAACCTTCGTGCCAGGAAGGAACTAAAATTAAAATGCTCCTGGAACCAGAGGCCTGGATAAAGAGCAGAAGGGAACTGAGGTAGCGCAGTTAGAAGGGTGACTACTTAGCCTGAACCAGGCATGGGTGTACACCTGTAATCCCAGTGCTCAGGAGCTGAAGCCAGAAGGATGGTTCCCAGCGACATGACAAGCTGGAGACCAGCCTACATCATCAGGTGTACTAAGTCTAAAATATGCAAAAATTATGTCATCCTCTGCTTGATAGACTTGAAGCCTTTCCTGTATTTTCACAAATTAAGCCTGTTCAAATATGATCATCTCCAGGCTGGAGATGTCATCTTCTAAGTTTGAGTCCTATCCCATACCTCCACCCCAACCCCCCGCTGTTCTAGCAGTATGCTTCACCAATGACAGCATGGTTAAGCTTCTTCAACCCAAGTCATGTAACAGTGAAGAGTCTGGAAGGAAGCCTTTATTCTTTAAAAATAATCTATTTCTGAAATTTGATCTCCTTTTCCTTGAATGTTTATATAGAAGGATTTAATAGAGATATATCTGGGCATTGGTTCTTTGCTTATCATGACTATCTATGCCTACAGTTAATGAAAAAGGGAAAAAAAAAACTTTTCCTTTTCCTTCTTTAGTAATGAAGTAATTTCCTGGTCTTTTCTAGGAATTTATCTCACAAATATCTTGAAGACAGAAGAAGGCAACCCTGAGGTCCTAAGAAGGCATGGAAAAGAGCTCATCAACTTCAGCAAGAGGAGGAGAGTGGCGGAGATAACAGGAGAGATCCAGCAGTACCAAAACCAGCCTTACTGCTTACGGGTGGAGTCGGACATCAAGGTGAGGTGCAGAGTGTGAAGCTACATACTCCCCCTCAGCTTTATACAGTGCCTCGGAAAGGCTGGTCATTTTGTAGAGGAGAAAAGGAAAAAGAAAATTTAAAGTCAGTAACTCAAATTTTCTTATATTGAGTGTATCCTAAACTATTTTCATGAATTTAAAATATTTAATACTAATAAAAAATTTTTGCTTTTATTTCAGAGGTTCTTTGAAAACTTGAATCCAATGGGAACTAGCATGGAAAAAGAATTTACAGACTACCTATTCAACAAGTCCCTAGAAATAGAACCACGGCACCCGAAGCCGCTTCCGAGATTTGTAAGTATTCCTGTGTTTACAGCTTTCCTAGTTACACTTTTCCATCGCTGTAGTTTACTCCCACCATGTGTCACATGGACTAAGCGTGTGAAACAACTTAAGAACGGGATGTAAATGTGATGATTACAAGTGATTAATAAGTAAATATAATGAGGGGTACCTCACCTGGTTTCAAATCAATGAACACTAATATTGATTTTAATAAATTCTGATATGATGGTAATTATAAAAGTGACCAATTTATATTGTTTGTTATTTTTAGTTGTAACAAAAGTTAAAATTTATTACAAGGACATGGAATTTAAGTTTATACTAATTCATTTACAATCAGTATATTTGCTTGATTTGTTTGTTTTTGTTTTTCGAGACATTTTCTCTTCATAGCTCTGGCTGTCCTGGAACTTGTTCTGCAGACCAGGCTGGCCTCAAACTCATAGATATCCTCCTGCCTCTGCTTTCCTAGTACTGGGATTAAAGGTGTGCACTGCCACCCCCCCCCAGCATACTTGGGATTTCTTAAGTAATGATTTACTAGAAATGCAAAGTTTGCATAAAAATATTTTTAATAGTCCTTTTATTTTGTAGTAATTTGTTAGTGCCTAGCCAAGTTTATGCTCAGCATCACTCCTCATTGATCTAAATATGTTCCCTCACTCATTAAAGAGTAAAAATGAATATAAATGGTTTCTAAGAGGTCACAATAAACTGCTAATGTCTGTGACTCACAGCCAGATGTTTTTTTTTTTTCAAACTCTACATCAGCTTTTAAACATGAACCTAAAATAATTCATTAGAGATATGTATGTCGACTCCAGTGAGGCACTCTGACATCACTGTGAAGTGGTCATTCTGCAGGGAAAGGGCCCTAAAATTAACATATACACACAAATCAAAATGCAAGCAACTCATTCTATCAGTAAGTAGTCCATATGGTCTGAATGCCCTAATTCCCACAGTTTGTGACGACTATCCAGGCTTTTCCAACAAAGTTTAATTGCCTCAAATAGTGTTTTAAAAACTTAAATTATAGGATGTATTTCAGAAAAATTTCCATCCCCCAAGATGCTTAACAAGCATTCTGTTATTCACATCTATATTAAAGCTCAATCACATACATTCGTTTCTAGTACCTTCTATAAGAAATCCTCACAGAGGAGTGACAGTGCTGCACCTGGGCTCCAGTCTGAACCATCATGGAATTTTTATGTTGGTCATTTACAGAAAAAAAGGAAGAAAAAAAAAAAAAACACTTCCTTTTAACCATGATAATTTAAGTATTGTGGTTTGGTTTTGTTTTTGATGTCTATAGCCAAAAAAATACAGCTATCCCCTAAAATCTCCTGGTGTTCGTCCATCAAATCCAAGACCAGGAACCATGAGACACCCCACACCTCTGCAGCAGGAGCCAAGAAAAATTAGCTACAGTAGGATCCCTGAAAGTGAAACAGAAAGTACAGCATCTGCACCAAATTCTCCGAGAACACCACTGACACCTCCTCCTGCATCTGGCACTTCCAGTAACACAGATGTTTGCAGTGTGTTCGATTCTGACCATTCAGCAAGCCCTTTTCATTCAAGTAAGTGCTAAAACTTGAATTGCTTCTGAGAAGTTGTTAAGTATTGCCCATGCCAGAGGTGAAAATAACCTCTGTAATTGTGGGTATATTCATCTGCATATGAGTGTACACACACCTAAGAATTCTTTAAATCTAAACCCTAGAACTTGGGAGTCTTTTGAAAAAGTTGCTGAACACTCTTTGAATCTATCCAAGTGCACAGCTCATGTCTAGAAGAAACAAAGGCCATCCTTAAAAATCTTAAAAGGATATTGATCCTGTTTTTTAATTGTATTTATTTTTTGTGCCTGTGTGTTTTGCCCATGTAAATGTCTGTACACCACTTGTGTGCCTGGTGCCTGCAGAGACCAGAAGAGGGCAGTAGATACCCTGGGGTGGGAGTTGACTGTGAGCCACCATGTGGGTGCTGGATCCTCTCTAGAGGAGCAACAGTGGAACCGGTTTTTCAGCCTACACATTTATTTTATTTGAATATAAGGTATACCATCCCCTCCCCACCAAATTCTGCAGTGGCTTCTGATTTTGCCATACGTAAAATTCCAACTCTGAGATGGCCCTTCCTCAGACTCACTGTAGTATCCTGATAATCTGTAGTTCTTGGTGAAACTAGAAAGAGCACACGGCCGTACCAGTCACAGTCACTGCTTTGTCAACAGAAATATGAGAGCAATAGGTTTGCTGTAAATGTCCAATAGCCACATTTACAAAAGCAAATATAACTTAAAAAATCCTTTATTAAACCTAATATTTAAAAAATGACTTCACTGTGAAATCATATAAAAACTTATTTCAAGACACACATTTGTATTTATTTAAAATCCAGTGTGCATTTCCTGTTTATGCCACACCTCAAGTCAGACAAACCCAGGGATGCTCTGCAGTCGCAGGTTATCAACATGACTTTCTACAAGTTCCATTCACTCCTAGGGAACTCATGAGGAGCTCTGCAGCTCTCCTAACAACACATTCATTTATTGTTAGATCAAACTTTTAATCATCATCTTTAATCCTCTGTGAATGTTTCCACATATTCTTCCCATTGGCATTCCTAGCTGATCAAATTCCACCCAACAACCTGACAGCCCCAGCATCAGGGGCAGCATAGCCTCGTTGTTAAGACAAAAGCTGAGAGGCTCCAACCTTCGCATTAGGTCCTGCGTAACACCCAAGGCTGCTCGTGACTTTCCTGGTTCTTGGTAAAACACTTTCTGTGTGCCCTGTGGAACTTTAGGCTGCTTCTAACCTAAAGAAACCAACTAAAAATGTGTAAGCTTTTGCAGATGTATTTTGAGATTTGTCCTAGATTCCTGTGTAGTTATTTCTGTGACATACATACATGCATTTATACTCAATGCAAAGTATGTCTTGTCTTTGCACTACAGAAAATTTGTATTGAGCATTTACTTGGCTTTACTTGTGACTAAGGAACATGGAATTCACATTATATACTTAGTATATATGAACTATTGCATATATAATTTTTGATAAGTTCAGATATTCACTAAGTAAAAATATGTATTTTTGTCTAACTTGGCAATCCTCTTAAGTACTAAAAGGCAAAACACAGTTTTCCAGCCTGTATGACTTAAAATTCATTATTGTTGGATTCACTTAGCTGCAAGATTTCTCCCCCTGGAACAGATACGTATAACTCCATATTATAAGGATTCCCAAATAAATGAATTAATGAAGGCACATGGAAACTATCAGTTGTGAATTCTTTTCTTATTAGTTTAGGTCACTAAAGCTAGAAGAGGTGGGAAAATAAAGAAACCCATTTTCTCTCCTTATGCTGAATCCAAATGACCAGCCAAAGGAGAGGGCATCACTCTGGATGCACTTTCTGCTCTGGCATGTACCCATGGAAAGGCAGTTTCTAGGCAAAGAGGGAAAACTGTTCCAGGACTGATGAAGCTCTGAAATCCTAAAATTTTAGGGTTTTCTTAACTTCTTATCATAAAGAAACTATTAATACTCCCTTTTCTCTTAATAAAACTGCAAAGAACTCATTTTGAAATGAAGTAACTCAGGTTAATATAAAACTAGCCTCATGTTCGACTAACTACTACTTAAATTTCATCTGTAGTCTATTTATTTTAAAGGTACCGACCAGAACAGTCTATAGTTGTGAGGCTGCTCCAGCTTTCTGTCACTCCCCGCTGGGCTGTCTCTAGTCTCCATACCTTCTGAGGCCGTTTCCCAGTCAAAAAGGGCTGCTGTAACTGCAGCCTGCAGCCATCACAGCAGATCCATATTATTTATGTTCCCAAAGGCTGAAGTTGACTAGAACTAATATGTTGGTTGTAATGTTCTTGAGGCTTAGTTTTATGGAAGTATACTGTTTTCTTTTTAAGAAAATTGAGGGGCTGGAAAGCTGGCTCATGGGTTAACATCATTTACTGTTTTTGCAAGCAGACTTGAATTTGGTTCCCAGCACCCGGAAGGCAGCTCACAATCCCTGAAACTCTAGTCCCAGGAGACCAGGTGCCCTTTTTTGGCCTCTGTAGGCTCCAGCATGCATATGACTTGTACACACAATTAAAATAAATAAAGTGGGAAATATGTAAGTAGGTCAGTGCTTAAACCACATACTATATCTCTCTTGATCTCCACTGTAGCTTCTCAGAAGGACTTAACGAAATCAGAACACCAGCTTCATGTCATTACACCAGCTTCATGTCATTCAGAATTTAAAAGTGAGTTTTAATCTTACTAGTGACGCTAAATTGCTACTTACACACATAAAAGGAAATATTGTGATATGATGCTGGCTTATGAAGGCAATCAAGTTAACACAAGAGTCGCCATAAGGCTGAATGGATGGAATGTACGTTTACTCTCCCCTTGACCAAGTAAACTGAAAAAATGTCCCAAGTTAACTGAGTTATTGTATATTGTATAAAAACAGATAAAAGTTGGAAATCTTATTTTTAAATAATTGGCTCAGTGCCCTACTGTAGGCAGTATTTTAGCCACTTGGGTAGTTGTGTTCGTGTGTTGGTAGTGAAGAAGTGTGTCTGATGATTTAATGACGACTTAGAACAGCCTAGGTATTCTAATGTTCTCTCTCAGTTTTCCTTCATTTTAGTGAAGTGGCTATCAACCTGTGTGTCGCAGCCTCATTGGCAAACATCTCCAAAAATAATTATATTACAATTCATAACAGTAGGAAAATTACACCCCTGAGGTAGCAATGAGTGGCTGGGGTCAGCACACGGTGAAGAACTGTATTAAAGGGCATTGGGAAGGTTGAGAGCCGCTGTTTTGATGTTTCTGGGCTTTTTAAAAAAATATTTTCTTTAAAGAAAAATAACTAAGACTTAATTTAATTAAAGACTTCATTTTTCTTAAAAAAAATTTTTTTTAATTTTTCTAGGAATTTCCTCAAAAATGTTAAGAACCAAATGTACCGAAATCTTTGAAGTGTTTATGAGTACAGAAGCTTGTTTTAAATATTTAAAGTTCTGAATGATTTATGACAATATATGTTCTGAAAACATATTTCCAAAGGTGTCTGATAATATCTGTATGACTTTCCCAATGGTTTGAGTCTAGCTAAGTTCTTCGCTGCACTGGGTTTGACTGTACACTGCCTTCCAAGGCAGGTGAGCTGGCTCAGCAGTCTAAAGCGCTTGCACCAAGCCTGACAGCCTAAATTCAAACCCTGGAATCCTCGTGGGAGAAGGAGAAAACTGACCCTGGCAAGTTAGGTCCTGTCCTCTGGTTTTTGGTTTTGTTTTTTTTAAGATTTATTTATTATTATACATAAGTACACTGTAGCTGTCTTCAGACACACCAGAAGAGGGCATCAGATCTCATTACGGGTGGTTGTGAGCCACCATGTGGTTGCTGGGATTTGAACTCAGGACCTTTGGAAAAGCAGTCAGTACTCTTAACCACTGAGCCATCTCACCAGCTCCCCTGTCCTCTGACCTAATCACACATACTGATAAATGTAAAAAGCCTTCCAATAATATAGCAATATGTTGTTTTCTAATAAATGTTTTCATTTATATTATCACATTAAGTAGTAAGACGAACTTCAAAAATCACAATATTAATTCCTTTTTACCCTCAAAAGTATTAATGATCTTTTTCTAAACATGATTATGACATTCTTTAAAACTAGTACGTCATCATATATACATTTTTATGGGTCAGTTGAAAATATCAGTGGGAAAAAAGAACTTTTTCCTGTTTCCTTTCCAGAGGTGGCGATGCCGTCTTTACCCAGGTTACACTGCCCCATGGCCCAAGTCAGTATACCTGGATTTAAACCTAATTCCTGCTTTGGCTTGAGACCAGATTGAGGCCAACTCCCTGCTGACCCTCCTCCCCCATCTTATAAGTGAGCCTCCCCTGCTGCTGTCTTTTGACCATAAACAGTTGCCTTAAATTTATATACTTCTCATGCTTTTTACAGAACTTTTCCTCTTAAAAGAACTTACTAAATAAGTAGCTTCCACATGTAACCATTTCTCTTTCCAACTGCACAATTCTAAACATACTTCATTCTCAACTTCAAAAAAGAAGCAAGAGCATGCATGCGCATCTGAGGCAGCTGTGCACATCTGAATTACACAGTGCACTTAGCCTGCTGATGGCGGAGGGCAGCTGAATAACTGCAGTAACCTCATAAGGACTGACAGCCTTATCATCATAACTAGTTACAAGTTCTAAATAGTTAGAAAAACCAGGTGCTGGTGTAGTTACTTACTTTAGCTTTAAACTAACAATTCACTATAAATTCTATTTTTAATGTTTTAAACAAATCAATGGCTTTACTCTTTGTACAAATGATTTCAAAATATATACATTTAAAAATATAAGTTACAAGCTAAATTAATTGTATATATTTTCTTAAAAAGTAGGAGAACAAAATGTTGATCAAGGTCTGTGGAGAAGCTCAGTGGGCAGCGTTTGCTGTGAGAGCGTGAGGCTCTGACTGTGCCTCTCCCAGATCCACATGAAACCTCACGGGATGTCACAAGCTTGTGATCATAGCACTAAATCCCAGGGCGTCACTCACCAGCCAGCCTAGACCAAAAATGTGGGTTGCAGGTTCAGTGAGAAAACCCATCCCAAAGAGTAAAGTGGATAATAAGAGAGGAAGACACCCAATATTGACTCCCCCCCATCTCTCCATCTCTTATTCATATTCTCTTTCTCTCTCTTTATATATATATATATATATATATATATATATATATATATATATAAAAAAATCTTATCTCTCTCTTACCTCATACTCACACACACACAATGTTGACCATTTGGATATAAGTGCACAAAATACTCTTAGGTTCTCTACTATTATAATATACTAATGGTGGCAGCAAAATGCTTAAAGGAATAAAAAAAGCCTGCCAAGTACATTGGTTTTTATTGTTTTCATAGTTTATAGACTAACAGTAGCATAAAATGTCTTTCAAAGCCTAAGTCCTGAGGCCTGGATGAGGCCTTCCTCCCTGTCTGAGGTGGGCTGTGGTCACATGACTCTTGTATACTTGTCGTCACTTTGGTCTCACATCAAGATCACTGCATTTCAGAGCCGTTCCTGTTTTTTCTCTGTCAGAGCACCTCTGCCCTGTGACACTCTAAATAGTTTCATCATGGTTAAAGCTTTTGGCCGGGCGCGGTGGCACACGCCTTTAATCCCAGCACTTGGGAGGCAGAGGCAGGTGGATCTCTGTGTTCGAGGCCAGCCTGGTCTACAGAGTGAGTTCCAGGACAGCCAGGACTACACAGAGAAACCTTGTCTTGAAAAACAAAACAACAACAACAACAACACTTTTGGATTAGATGTGATGATTCTGATTTTGTTTATATACTAAGGGGAGTCTGGACCCAAGCAAAATGTGCATAAGCCTCAGGAAGCAGCAGGTTCTCTCCTGTGTATCATGTAAGAGGGATAACATGGCAAGATCAGAGAATGTTGCTAGAAACTGTCTCATCTGGGCACAGAGCAATAAAACTAGAGAAAAAGAATGAACCTACCACAGTTTGACAAACAAAAACAAAAAAGACCATTTCAACGATTTTTTTTCAAATTACCTTTCCAACAGAAATCTGAAAAATAGACCCCAAAATTCCAATTATAGATTAACAATGGTAACACTATTTTGTTCAAAAAGTTTTAAAAACAAAACAAAACCCTCACTAATTTAGGCAGCTTTTTCTTTCTGCATTTTTTTAAAGATTTATTTATTATCATACACACGTACACTGTAGCTGTCTTCAGATGCACCAGAATAAGGCGTCAAATCTCATTACGGGTGGTTGTGAGCCACCATGTGGTTGCTGGGATTTGAACTCAGGACCTTTGGAAGAGCAGTCAGTGTTCTTACCCACTGAGCCATCTTGCCAGCACCTAGCAGTTTATTTTAATGAATAGAATAGAACTGGGTATTGGCTTATTGAACTGCTTTTAATAAACACATTTCTTTTAGTCAATAGAGTTTCCATCTAAGTCTTTTCAAGAGTAATAAGTGAATTTAATAGCGGTTACAAGATAAGGTTTTAGTTGTTGCACCCGAGATTGAGTCACCATTGTTTCTGAGCATCGAAGCTCCATCATCTTTTCTTTAAATTAACACTCTACAGGATCTGCTTCAGTTTCATCTATCAGTTTCTCCAAGAGCGCTGACGACGCGCCTGTTCCCCCTCCTGTACCCCCTCGAAGACGTCCAGAGTCTGCCCCAGCTGAATCCTCGCCATCCAAGGTAAAGAAAAACACTGGTTATGTGGAAACTGTAATCTCTAGCTGAGTCAGCTGTTAACGTCAAGACCATTTCTTGCTGGTAGGCTTATATTTCAAAGTACTTAGGTTTAATAGTTCAAAGATTAAGCATAAATTTATCATGCAAGATTTTTTTTTCCTATAAAGGTCATTATAGGAATGCATGCAACCCCCTAAGTTTAAAGCTATGAGCATTACTAAGGGAAAAAACCAACAAGATCTTATCTACAAGGTGGTAAATAGTAACTTGGTCTTGTAGGGTTTTTTTTTTTATATTTTGCTTGTGAGCCTTGTCTTCAATGGCTGAGCCATCGCTTCAGCCCTCTGCAGTTCTTTTAAAATGTATGACGTGTGTGTGTGTGTGTGTGAGAGAGAGAGAGAGAGAGAGAGAGAGAGAGAGAGAGAGAGAAGAGAGAGAGAGAAGAGAGAGAGAAGAGAGAGAGAGAGGAGAGAGAAGAAGAGAGAAAAGAGAGAGAAGAGAGAAAAGAGAGAGAGAAGAGAGAAAAGAGAGAGAGAAGAGAGAAAAGAGAGAGAAGAGAGAAAAGAGAGAGAAGGAGAGAGAGAGAAGAGAGAGAAGAGAGAGAGAGAAGGAGAGAGAGAAGAAGGAGAGAGAGAGAAGAGAGAGAGAGGAGAGAGAGAAGACAGAGAGAGAAGACAGAGAGAGAGAAGAGAGAGGGGGGGGCTGGCACAGGGAGGGTTGGTGTGAAGGTATATGATAATGAAACTGCACTAAGTGTCTGCTGAAAGCTATTCTCTGAGCCAGACAGGAGAGACTTACTTCTAGGTTACAGAGATCCTAAAGGCTCACAGTAACTAAGTTTCCTGCCTGCTTAACCCCTCCCCCCAATTTATTGTTTATTTTGTAAGTTCCTCAATAATTCCAGAGGACAGAAGCAGCAGAATAAGTCACGACCATATAGATCTCCTGAAACAATACAGCACATTTACAACATAACCAACAGGGGTAGGGTGGTTTGTTTGCCTTTAACACTTTAGCACTGCGGAAAAAAATGGATAGTTTATGCTAAATTAGAATTTAGTGTATTGGGCAGTCAGTAGTAAACAACAAACTTTTGACAATCTTGACAAAATTAGTTTCTTTTTCCCCCTAAAAATGGACAGAACATCTTGATTAACACATATGGTAAAACTCCACATTCTATACGTGGAGTTTTTTATATTTTATATTTTTACAAAAATGTTCTGTCAGTAGCATGTCTGAAAACTCCAAGTTAACTTAATAAATTTATGGTGCTCTTCAAATGAAATTAACATGTTCTATTCTTTTTCATTTGTTAGATTATGTCTAAGCACTTGGACAGCCCCCCAGCTATTCCTCCTAGGCAACCCACATCAAAAGCCTATTCACCACGATATTCAATATCAGATCGGACCTCTATATCAGATCCTCCTGAAAGCCCTCCCTTGTTACCACCACGGGAACCTGTGAGGACACCTGATGTTTTCTCAAGCTCACCATTACATCTCCAACCTCCTCCTTTGGGCAAAAAGAGTGATCATGGCAATGCCTTCTTCCCAAACAGCCCATCCCCTTTTACACCGCCACCCCCTCAAACCCCCTCTCCTCATGGCACGAGAAGGCATCTGCCGTCACCACCACTGACACAGGAAATGGACCTCCATTCCATTGCTGGGCCTCCTATTCCTCCACGACAAAGCACTTCTCAACTTATCCCCAAACTCCCTCCAAAAACTTACAAAAGGGAACACACACACCCATCCATGCACAGAGACGGACCACCACTGCTGGAGAATGCCCACTCTTCCTGAGTTCCTCTAGGCTGGGATACACCGTTTCCTAGCCCCCAGACCCATTGCTGGCAATGGATGCACTGAACATGCCAGCACTGAGGAGCTCAGATGAAAACTCCAAACACTAACTAACGACTCTACTTCACGATGTAGTATAAGACAATTGAGTTTGAACCTACATGGGATTATGGAATAAAATGGTATTCCAGCTTAGAACATGGAGACTGATCTAGAGGAATTGGACAACTGATTGAGCCTGGAAATCACGTGGAGGGACTTTTCTGGCCGTTAGGCAGGGGTCCTCATATTGTGAAGTGATCTTTATCATTAAAGGGATGGAAAACAGTCTAATGTCCAACAAGCCCATATGTTGACAGTTTTTGTAATTCAAAATATTATGCACTTTTAAAAAAATCTTAAACAGGGATCTCCTCCTCCTCTTTTGTTTTCCTTTGCTTTACTCTTCTACTTTAGAATATTTTCGTAAAACTTATTCAGAGGACTGTGAGAAAGGCTGTGGTACCTGACCTTGTTGGAATCAAGGCCCAGCACTGTACTACAGTCCTGTTTACAGACTATTAACAGTGAACTGAATGGGTACCGAGGCTTCACCAAAGAGGTACTTTTTGTTATTGTTTTAAGAATAATTATGCCAATTTTAAGAACATCCTCTACCCACCCCCACTCACAAACAAAATGTGGTGTGGTGTTGCCTTCAAACAAAAAAATGTCAATGTCATTAACATGATGGAAGAAGAACATTTTAAAATGTAACTGTCAAGTATACTATTTACACTTAGGAGACTGTTAATCTATGCTAGACTGTCATCCCCCAGCCCCTTTGTCTCACAGAAGTTTACTGGTAATATATGTCCTGGCTCGTGGCTGTCCCTCTAACCGTACACAGAAACGCAGGCACCCAATGTGAACAAGAGCACTCTCTGGGCCTCCCTGACACCTTTCATGTTTTACTAATAGTTGAGTAGTTAGCGTACCTAGAATTACCTTGCATTGCCTAAATCATGTGTATATAGTGAATGTTATATAATATACCTTACAGGTCTGTTATTATTTAATTGAATAAAGATAAACTACTTTGTTTGGCTGGCATATATTAAATTATTATATGGAGAAAATGGTTGATTCTTATTTCTTTGGGTTGGAAACATACAAACACTAAAGCATAAAAGCACACGTGGTGGTACCTGGTATCTAGCTCTTACAGAATAACCTCAAGTCGGAGTTTGGCATGAAGGGAAATACTGGCTTAACATGGATAAGTATCTTTTAAGCAGAACCTTGCATCTTTTTAAAATTTCTTGAGCAACCATACATATTTGTGAAGATTTATATTGAACATTCTACTCTGCTTAAGATCTTCGGTTCCTTCAGAGCTTCTCCTTAGAGTATGTACCTGCATCCTTAAATACCATGTGATGATTCATGAAGCCTTGTACTGCTCTTCTGAGTCAAACAAATACTGTGACTGAAATGCATGCAACTTGAAGAGAAAACGTTTCCTTATTCTCCACTATGTCTGTGGACTGTGTAGTAT
Organism: Mus minutoides; assembly: GCA_902729485.2. Classification (NCBI taxonomy): domain Eukaryota; kingdom Metazoa; phylum Chordata; class Mammalia; order Rodentia; family Muridae; genus Mus; species Mus minutoides. Next base: position 748,257 of record LR749873.1, on the reverse strand, counting down.
TTCGTTCTCCCACAGTCGTCAGTGTGTGCATGTGTCCTCAGTAATGACGCAACACTTCAGTAACTCAGTGTGTGCACGTGTCCTCAGTAATGACGCAGCACTTCAGTAACTCTGTCAACTGTGCTGCACCATAGTGGCAACTTTGTATTTATTAGTGAGCTAAATGTGCATCTTGGTCTTCTAAGATCAGAAGAACATTAATTGTATCATCATGAGGCAGTCTAGGTTGTTAGAGTTGGTTCATTTTCACTCAGCTATGTTAGCCATTTTTCTCTTTCTAAAAGGTCTCCTTTTTTAAAAGAGTCCTCAAAAGTTAATCTCAAATCCCTTCTTGGATGCAAAGTGTACATTAGGCCATTCATTGAACAGAAATAGCTAAGCATACTTACTAATGCTGCTCGGTATGACTGTAATGCACGTCCCCAAATCTCCCATGACTTCAGACCAGCCTGTCACTAAAATTTTCCATGGCTTATTGATCACTGTTTGATCCTCCCATCCTTACTTCAAATGAGAATCTAAGAAAAGCAACATTAGAAACCCATTCAGTATCTCTGTGGCAAGTGCTGCCTTCAACAAGGTGATGGCCCCTTTCAGTCCGCTTGAGCCAACAAGGGAAGGAGAGCTCAGATTTGGAGTGATTTATATTTCTCCCACAGGGAACCATTCTCTATCCCACTGTTCTAAGAGATCACTTCACCATGCAGTCATTTTATATGCATCATGGATAGAAGATATTTTCTCCAATACAACATTTTGGCAAAAATATTTTCTGCAGCAGTAACTGATTTCAAAAATTCTAATTGGATGCTCTGAGAAGTGAAAAAGCTGTATCCTTGTGTGAGCCATTATCTAGCTGGCAGCTTTATCCTTAGTCATAAATGGACTTCTTCTGGCGGAGGACAAATGCACCATTAAGAATTGCATCGGGATTCTAGATTACAAGACAGCCAGTGTAGCAAAACTTGCTTAATTCTGCTCCCAGATATGGGGCACTTCTTCCAGAAATCCAAGTGTCAGCAAATGTTTCCTTACGCTTGGCTCACAAAGGGACTTCCTCTTGGTGCCTCATTGCCAATATGATAGAAATGCTTTTTCACAGCTAAGCACTTTGAAAAACAGGGACAGAAAAATAGTGTTTCTTAATTTATTAAGACAAGATATTTACTCTTTTACTCCTTCAAATATGTTTGAAGACTACAAATGACAAATATTGAAAAATCTGCCTAATTGAAATTTTTGGCTTAAATAAAGCTGTTGGGCATCAAACTGAGTTTAGTAAGCCACTATTCTCTAACTCAGTGTTTTAGTGGATCTGAGTTGAGCCAAGAGAATACCAAATAAATACAATCAGCAGAACAGTCTTCGAAAGGACTATTAAAGTTGAAGGCTATGCTACGATTTCAAATTCTTCCTTAATGCAAACCAGAAGTGGTATTTATCATAATGATAGTTTAAGTTTTGCTCACGTTATTTCACTATCTTAATGGCTTAAGTTAGGGATATTTGATAGTTCTAGAAAATAAATGGGGATGTTGTCCCAGTTAGAGTGCATACAGAAGAAAACCTCTCCTATCCTCTCTGCCTATTCAAAACCAAGGCAACCATTTATTCCCGGCTGTCTGCTGCTGGCTGGTTTTGCATGCTCTCTCCATCTGTGTTGTGGGTTTTGCATGCTCTCTCCATCTGTGTTGTGTGCCTGTTGTGCAGGTGCAGGTTCTGTGTGTTCCGTGTTAATCTTTATCTGTAAATGCACATCACCAGGTTACTTTCCGTTTGTTTGAAGGAGAACTGCAGTAAAATTCGAAGGAAAGCAATGACTTTATTCAATTTTTTTTTCCACTTGAAACACTACTAACTTTTAAAATAATTTCGTAGTCCCTTATACACAAGCCAATGAAATATTCTGAGTTCTAGTTAAGAAAAAAAAGCATGAATTCTATATGATAAATCTAAACAACAAAACCACTTGTAAGTTCTTGTATACGTTTCATGCCTTATTTTCCATTTTTGACACCATAAAGTGCATTTTTGGTCAACTGTGAGCAAATTTCCCTTTGCCTTTAATAAAACATAGTGCATTAAGTAGCCAGTTGCTGAAAAATCACAAAGCAAGTTAGCTAAAGGTAGGTCACACTGGACCACATTCAAAGAACCGAGATGCACAAAAGATGCTAGTTGTACGCGGCGTGGCTCAGAGTGCGCCTGTGCAGACACATGCCTCCTTCAGTAGCTGCCAAGTGTGCCTTCAATTAAAAACATCTAATTTTTTTTTCTTCAAATCAAGTCAGCATTTGGGGACATGATTAGGGCAGGGGACTTGGGGGCACAAATATCTGGTGAAATCACCAGAAAATTTGTTTGTCAAAGTGACATGTATAATTTTAGTTGAGATATGTCTGTGTATATAAGCGTATTTGCCTTTGTTTAGGAGCACGGTTATTTGCTGAAATAATTGTTAAAAAATGCTGTCAGTCTTACTTTGATGTAAAGAACAAAGTGTGGTCTGTACATCTAGTAATGACCTTTGTACCTAACCATGTTTGTTGGTGATCTTTGTATTTTGTGTGCAGCAATATTTGGTTTGTGTTAAAGTGAAAATAATGGCTGTTATTTTTCTGGCATTACTAAGATAAATTGAAAAATAATAAAGAAAAATACCTTATATAGCCTACAAGTGTGTTATTTTTGCATGCATTATTTTAGAGGGTGGTATTTTCAAGTTGTTAGTGATTCTAATTCAGCTTACATTTGTACCAGGTAGGTTGACTTTTGGGCACACACAGGATGACATTTCAGAGGGCAGTTACAGCTTGGGTGCTGTAACCAGCTGAGGTAGGGAAGCTCAAATTCACATGTCCTTTTTAGTTTGACATGAAAGAGCTTAACATTGTATCTAAAGAACTTTGTAAATATAGAGTCACTCAAAGTATATCAAAAATATTAAATGATTATTAGATTCAGTCCATTTATTCCAAAGTAAAGGCAAGCCAGGCCTTGTGGTACAGGTCTGAGAGCCCAGCTACTCAGGAGACTGTGTCAGGATATTATTCAAGGCACACCTGGGCAACAGTGAGTTCAAGGCCATCCTAGAACCCGTCTCAAAATAAAAAGGTAAATGTGGTTGGGTGCTGCTCAGTGATAGAGTGCTTGCTGACAGTGAGCCCTGGTCTCATCAGAGAGAAGCAAATAGAGAGGGCAAGTGAAGCCTAGCAAAGGTGTGTGTCAAGCCCTGACTGAGACGGGGGCTCAGGGCCCCTGATGCTTGGAGGAGGGCCCGCAATGCTGATTCCTGGCATGGATTTTTTAATGGATTCTAGGCCATCAGCTTTACTAACTGAAAGTAAATAAGATCCACACTGATATTAGTGAGATTCACCTTGTTGCTTTATAATCAAAAGTAAATGCTAGGTCATCAAAGAGGAGAGCTTTAAGTCTCTCTGTTCTAAAACAGAACTAAGGAGGCCTTCTCCACATTTGAGCCTGAATTTCTGCACCTCTGATAGACTACAAATCCAGAAAAGCAGTTTATGGCCGTGCTAACCTTTTGGGACCTTTAATAGCTGGGTTCATTGCCTTGATAAGTGATGAAGAAATGTATGATCCCTGTGGTAGAGTAAGCAAGTGTGGAGCAGACCTGTCTAGTCTGCCTCTAGTACTTCCTGGGTGAATTACTGCCGCGCACATCACAATGTCTTCCACAAAGCACTTGACACTTTTTTTAATGGCAAATAAAAGTATAAAAGGTGAGTCTGCTTTAGAAAACTCTAAAGAGGTTGGCTGTCTGTCCTGACATCCTATGATTTGGTTCAGTATGGCTTCCTGTGCTGTTTATCACTATGCAGATTGGTTTTGAGTGACCTTAAATTATAAGCATTTGATAAGAGCCCATTTGACTATTCAGCCACAAATAAATATTGGTCTTACCGAACTGAAGTTAGAACATAGGGATGAAGAAAAATCCATTTCACGGGATTTACGAGCTAGTATAAATATGTAGACAATGTTTTATAAGAATATTGTACATTAAAAATGTAACTACTTCTGGGCAGTGGTAATGCAAGCCTTTGATCCTAGTACTTGAAAGGCAGGGGCAGGCAGATCTCTGAGTTCAAGGCCAGCCTGGTCTATGGAGGACAGCCAAAGCTACACCGGGAAACTCTGTCTTGAGAAAACAAACAAAACAAATGTAACTGCTATGAAGAGAAAAGAGAAGTGTGGAATTTAACTGTAGTGATCAGTTAGCCTCATAGAGGTACACAAACCTTCCAAGAGGTGAAATACTGAGACATCTAAGTGGCTAAGGCAAGAGCCAGTTCAGTAGTTTGGAGGCAGGGGCATACTTGGTATATATGAGAGTACAGAGGCTGCTAGTGTAGGTGAGAAATGAATATGGATAGACTAGAAAGAGGTGCCACTGGGAGTTAAACATTGCAGGTCACTTAAAGCTTTAAACGCCATTGCTGTCATTCTAAGAGCACTTAGAGCCAGTCCTCAACCTGTGCATCGCCTCTCCGTGGAGGAGCTGAATGACCTTTCACAGGGTCTACCTAACACTACTGGAAAACACAGATATTTACATTACAATTCATAACAGTAGCAAAATTACAGTTAGGAAGTAGCAACGAAAACAACTGTGTGGCTGGGAGTCAGCACGACATGCTGTTAAAGGCTTGCAGCATTAGCGGGGGCGAGCAGCACGGACTTGGAGTGGGAGCTGAAGAATGACAAGGCCCACTTTACACTCACCGTGTATGGAGTATGACTAAAGCAAGAGAAAAGAGGGCGGCGAGGCCAACACAAGCAGTTCGGACAGGGGCAGCCCAGTGGAAACAAGGGCAAAGGCCGAGTCCGGAATGTATCACACCACACCCACTCCACCACAGCCTGAACTTCCTGACAAACACAAACACAGAGCTGTCAAAGCCAACCTCAAGGCTAGAGGCCAGGGCAACACGAATAAAGATTCCCACTAACTGAGGTGGGGAAGACACCGTGGGAAAGGCTTAGATATAAGTTTGAACATTCAAAAAGTAAATCTGACCTCTTAAGAGAAAAGCACAAATCCAAGAATGCTTAGCAGCCACAAGTCCTGCACTTTCGTCTCTAAATCACGGTGACAAGGAATCCCAACGTTACTGGCAGCATTGCTGTTTGGGGTTCTTGTACAAACTTACTAATGGCAATGTTTTGTGAAAAAGTTAGTATAAGCACTAGATAATTTTACTGCCCTGTGTTATCTAAGACATTTAGTCATTCATTCGTCAGGGCTTGCAATTGATTGTTTTTTCTTGAATATAAAATCAACTTGCCAGTTAATAAGGAATACTTACCATGGGTATACATGTATTTTAATAAAATTTCAATGTGTACCATTTATTACATAGGTGACAAATTTAGGAATACAAAATATCAGCGTAGGTAAATGTAAATGCAGCTCTGTGGACCAAGCCCCAGATAAGCCCACTCTAATGGGACTGAGACAGTTCTGGGAATCTGGGAATCAGCGTCATCGCTGAGATGACGGAAGAAAGATGAGGTAGAAAAGCAGTTAGCCATCAGCTACCACAGAACTCCACTCCAGGAGTTTCACTAACAATCTAGTTTCAATCTCAGATGAGCTTAAACTCTTACAAAATGAAATAGCCCAGCAAAAGAATCTTAGCATTGTAACCCACACATCCCTTTCTCAGACGGTCCAATTCTGAACTCTGAGAAATAGCATGCTCCTTGCTTGGGCTTGTAGGTAGTCTTCAAGGTTGCAAGTCACTACTGGGACCTCCTAGCAGGAAAATCTGCATCTCTGCTAAAGTGGTTTCTTTCTGTCTATCACCCGATCATTTCCTGCAGACACCAGTGGTCAGAGGGCTGGAGACCAGAGGTATAGCAACTGTCTCTCCTTGACTTTATCCCTAATTCATCATTATGCCAAATATCACAAGTCACTAAAGACTCCACCTCCCCTTTCAGTTTACAGTGCTATCTAGAAAGATTATGAAATGTGCCAAAAGAAAACAGAGTAACCTATTACTCTTTTCATTGGAGAAGTTTTTTAGTATCAGTGAGAACGGCATGGTATCTTTAATTGGTTCTGAAGATGTCTGTGATCTTCTTTTCTGATTGGCATTTTCCTTTAAAAAAAAATGCGAGAGGCTGAGCTGACAGTGCTGACGTTTGGCCACATGCAAAGTGGAAGTGACGACGACGACAACAACAACAACAACAACAACAACAACAACAACAAGCATAGTCTTGCCCTGGAGAGGACTTGCCATCTTAATAGGAAGGTAAGACAACTATCAAAAGATGAAGTAGTCACACCACACAGGATATCAGAAAAAAGAGGCCACCACCTGGATTACAGGATCAGAAAGAGGATTACAGGATCGGCAGAAAGAGGCAGAGCAGGGCTGTGAAGCGGGACTGAGCTGCAAGTGCATGGCTCAGTGGCACGGGGAGAGCCTCCTGCTCAGAGGTAGGTAGGAAGAACTGTACTCATCCAGGGTCCAGTTAACAGGAAGTAGGGACCCAGAGTGGCCACATTACTATTAGTTTAATAATATGCAATAGTGGTCTGCAGATAGAGACAGGCTGTGCTGTCAAAATAAAATCTGAGAGGCCTGTAATATTTTAAAATGTTCTAGTAACCTACTGTTTTGATGACAAGAAGGTTATGAAAGGAAGAGAATTCTTATTTTTGTTTGCAGTTTAATTGTTTCACTCTCCACATCCAGTTGACTTGGCATTCTGCTTTTAAACACTGGCCAGAACACTTTTAGCCTGATAAGAATCTGATTTCAGTGGTCTATTAAATTCCAGGAAATGAAAACTTTAGCTGATATTTAAATATTGAAACTCCAAAAATTTTGTAGTAATCCTTTAAATATAGTTGCACATATTTAATTGTATGCTGATAGATGTGTTCCCAATTAATCACTGGACAAGAAGAAAGTTGTAATACTTAAAAATAAAACACCCAAAAGTGCATTTCTACAGAAGCATTGTCTGAAGAATCAGTGTGAATACTAATACTGTCTTTAGACAACTGCATACCATGGAGTCAAGTGGTTCAGACCCCTTTGTTTTGTTTCTTCCTATTATAAATCTGAGATTTGGGTCAATCAAGGAAAAGGATGCTGGCCATCTGCAGCATGTCTAGGTTCAAGAGCACACTGTATTACTCCAGAGCCAGGCAGGCCTCACTCAAGGACTACTTGGGCTATAAAAGCTTCTATTCTCTTACCCATCAGAGACTTGCATAGTTCCCCCTGAGTTTTCAGTCTGATCTGTGTTTGTAGTAATCACTGTATAAATGTGACCGTTAAAGGACTGGTGCTGGGGTCAGCTCTAGCCGAGACTAAAGGAAGGTTTCAGGGCTGGGGATGTAACGTGATGGCTGAGCACTTGGCTGGCATGCCCAGACCCTGGGTGCAAAGCCTCTGAAAGAGGGTGTAGCTAAGTCAGGGCTCCTTTTCTCCTGTCTATCTGGGCTTGAGTGGGTCTAACACTCATGAGATCTACTAGATCTACGGTTGCTGTAGTCCCCACAAGGAAAATATTTCTTTGTCTTTGGCCCCACCCCTGTTCCCTCTACTGATTTCCATAACCATAGAACAAGTTGGAGAGCATTATATCTTTAAGTTTTGAAGCTTCTAAGTAATTTTTTAAGGACAAATTCTTTAGAACTCTGGTTTGTACACATAAAATTTGGTTCTGTTAACCCTATGCCTTAAAAGACGTTCTATTTTGCCTTGAGGTCTGAAAAGATATGAAGCACACAATCAGACCCTCACACAGAGTGCTCTGGTCTAAGCCCACAATCGGACCCTCACACAGAGTGTTCTGGTCTAAGCACACAATCGGATCCTCACATATGAGTGTTCTGGTCTAAGCACAGTGGGGTGAACTCATGAGCTATGCATTAAAATTCCTAGGAAGCACAAAATTCACATCCATGCTAAAAATGAACACGACTATTATACTTGGGGAATGACTTCAAGGTGCAAGTTTTTGCTCTTACAAACATTTTATTTTCCTCCAAACTTAGTATGATTTTCCTGTAATGATGTGGAAAGTCTTCATTTCCCTTTTCCCAAGTGCTGAGGTTCATAAAGCCAAGTCTTAACCATAGACTAATCTTCATCTCTTCAGTATCTTGTATGTTGATTTAATTTCATATGTAAATATTTATATTAGTTTTCCTTAGGGATTTATACATTGATATATATATATTCCTGCAGAGATATATACAAGCTTTTACTCTCCTCTTACCACTCGACAATACAACTGTAAATGTATTTACACAGCTGTTCCTTGGTCAAGGTCATTTGCAAGAGCAAGTCGGTTTCTGAAGAAATCTTGTTTGGTGGGTGAAGGATCCATTGAGGGGTTCTCATTAGTTTTTTCCCTGTATTCTGATCCACTGGACCTAAAATCTCAGCACACAGATAAAGTACAGGTTGATTTGGTTTTAATTGTTTTCAAGTATTTTATCTATCCAAATTGTTTTGCATTTGTAAAACAGTTGCCTCCTAAATCTGGAATCCTTTTATACTCCCCTGGCTCTCAAAACTTCACATATGTGTATCTACACTTTGCAGTGAACATACAGAATCTCTCTCTAGTGCTGCTACTGTGACAACTCCATATGTCAGTGTACGTTACCGTGGACAAGCACTGTGGCAGGAATAGAGCTCAATGGAATAATAACTACTCCACAGGTTACCAAGGCCCTTACATTAAAATGGGCATCAGGGGCCTTTGCTTAATCTAGACATTACATTACAAACTCTTGCTTTTGCTTGTTTTCATTTTTAAAGGAAAGGTTTATTGAAACCAACCACACATATATGCTACATTTGTAGAATGCAGAAATCAGTACAGTTGTCTCAACCACCACAAAGGAAACCAAGACTAATCAATAGTCAGCTCAGCTCAGTCCATTTCAGTGCCCAGCCGAGGGTGCATTCTTCCTTTCTCTTGGTTATACAAGTTAGGCAATCCATTCCAGATCTGTACCTTCTCCAGTCTGTTCATGTCAGAAGTTCCTAGAGGGAGGAGGCTTTCTAGAAATAATCTCCCATACAACTAGACTGAAGCCCTCTCACTAATTTAAACTTTGAGCTTGGATGGGTAAAAGTAACCCAGTAACGGAGAACAGTGTCAGAGTCCTACTTAGGCTGCATGAGCGCGACGTCCCAAAGCTCCTGTTGAAGTGACCACTTTCTCCACACACTGCAGCAGGCCTGCTTCCCCTAACACAGGTGCAGGGCAACTTTCTCTGTCATTGGTGCACTATTTTTGTGTCCTTGTTTGTTTGGGGAGATTTCTGTTGGTTACTTTTGTGGGGGGGGGGTGCTTTATTTTGGTGGTGCAGGGGTTGACCCCTCATACACAAGGCAAGTGCTCTACTGCAATCTCCCAGCCTGAGTCCTCGGGTTAATAATTATTGCTATTAATTATGAATCTGTATTTACTGAGTTTACTGGGAAGAATTCAAACACCCTTTTCTATTCTTCAAGTAAAAACACTGACCCTATGGAAACACTAAAGATGTCTGGAAACCTGATAAATGGACTAGATATTTTTATTTTTCAATTTGATAACAAGAAATGAAGCCATAACTACCTAGCATGCTTTTACTTCTGGTTAGAAAGGAGTACTTTCCCACTATATCCTAACAGAGAAAAACTACTCTCTCATCTTCAGTACATCTGGGTACTCATGAGATTAAAAAAAGTATCTGGGTAGGGGAAACTCTTTTCAGGGATCGGCTTAAACTCCCTATAAGCAGACGCACAGCACAGCTTCCCTAAAACTCCAGGCTGGCTTTCAGCTCTCAGAGCTCCTGCCTCCCTCCAGTGCAGATCATCCCTGTTTGGCATAGTGGTGCCCCAAATGTTAATAAATTACATCCTGGCTATTCATTCTTTCCCTGTCTTCTGCTATGTGGGAGACTAGAAGCCCTTCCTTCTGGCTCAGGGCAGGGGTTCAATTGCTGCTGTCTATTCTCAACTGTTTCCCTCATGAAAATTTCTCAACGAAGTCATTAGTCTACAATTAAAGCCTTCACCTCACATTTTCCCTCTCACTTACATCTGATCTCTCCAAAGCCCAACATGTCATACTTTTAGGTGCCCACATGCAACTGTTGGGAGTTTACCTGGAAATGGGAAAGCTTTGATGTCACCACCAGCCCCAAGGACCACAGAAATCTTCACCAGTTGAGTTCCCATTTCTGAAACAAATGCCAAAATCGCCCTGTCTAGTTTCCACAAACTCAGCTCAGACTTTTTTTTAACTGCTCTTCTTACAAAATGTACCTTCCCTTCGTTTCCAGTACAAATGCCTGCATTTCTGAGTATTAATTACTAAGTAATCAGTGGTTAACTAACTGTTTCAAAACACAGAATTCTACTGTAGCAATGATTCCAAGCTCATTTTTACCTTTCTAAAGACAATTTTAGCTGACTTTTATAATCCTCAACATACTATAGGTATACCTTGGACTCTTCCAAAGGTGTAAATAAGGAGGGAAAAAACCCTGCAGAATCTAGGAGAAAGAGACAGTGTGTTTTCTTTTTCTTCCCTTTCTTTGTAAAACACACAAATGGCTTTTGAACACCCTACATCAATTTGGCAGGCTGCAGGGCACATCTAAGCAGATACTACAGGGCAGGCAGGAACTCTCTGGGAAGTGTACAATGGCTGCCAATATATTCTGACACCCAATAATTTGACAGAAATGGAAATGGACAAAAACAGAATGGACTTGTTACTAACCTTCCTTCAAGTGACAGCAAAAAAGAAAACTGCAAGCTGGGTAGGTCAGTAAGTACAATTTTGCAACAGATAACCCTGAAAACACTGGAGTGGGAAAGGGAGGTCTAATCAAGTACCCAGAATCTCCAACAGAGAAAGACCTGGTTCTCTGATATCAAAGACTACCTTCCTTGAAGGAGGCAGGGCACTGAGATCAAGAGGATCGGAGGAGGTGGAGAAGTGTCTGTTCTATGGTACAAAAGCATCAGTCAAGCACAGCCTGCCCAGGCTGAGGAGTTAGCACCCTGTTAATACATGCTGTGGACTACCCCTGCCCAGGCTGAGGAGTAAGCACCCTGTGAATACATGCTGTGGACTACCCTTTCATTGAATGATGAGCTCCAAATGGGCAAGAGCTAGTTCTTCTACTTGTTTTGTGCTGGGCAGAACCTAGGACACTAGACAACTAAGTAACAATCCGAGTGGGTGGTCTAAATCTCTCATCCTCTTACAGCATCCCCTCTTGGACTGGAAGTTTGCCAAAGGAAACTAAATGAGATGTGATGGGTGTTAGGAGGTACAGGGAATGAATACAAATGAACCAACTGGGCTTTCTGTTCCACAGGGAGGCATAAACAAAAACTGTGAGAAGACACCAAACAAAAAAGGGCTCACTGACAATGGAATATATAGGCTCAGAAGTACTCCTGCCCATGTGTGAATGAAATAGACTTGATGCCATTGGTGGCGGGAGTATAACAGCTGGACTAGAAAGAATCATATAAATTGCAAAGCACTCAAAAGGAAGAGAAAGGGTGAAAAGTATAATCAGCATTCAGAGGCCATATTCTTTATCTTCTACTGCCCACAAATCAATGTGAAAACTGGAGGCTCCGTCTCTGCCCTCTTGCTCACCTGTTTGGCACGGTCTCTTCCCACCATCCTGCACAGCTCAGAGGACTCACTCACCCAAGAACGAGAGTTAGACAGAAAGATGCAAAAGCATTTGCCTCCAGCTTTGATGCCAGTCTGGGTTTAAGACTTTGACATTGTCCATCTATATACTCTTCTAGGGGGATAACTTATCTTTCATCTTTCTCTAAGGGGGGGTGGGTAAGGATTCGGTCAAGCATTGGCCTCTACTATCAGCTCTGTCCCTAGCATCTAAGAATCACATTTAAAATGTGTAAAGCCATTTAACATTCTCAGACTGTAAGTTAGGAGACTTCACTCTGACCAGCGCTTTTAGGGATCTATGACCTGGTATCTACCCAGGGCAAATGTGCCTGAGATAGAAACAATAAAAGGGTTACCCTTTTCCTCAAATATCGTGGGCACTTTTTCAGAATATATTTTATGATGTCAACTTGACTCTGCCTTTTGAATCCTTGTGGGCATGAGCATTCGGCTCTCCCAGCTCAGAGGGAAGAGAACCCTTTCTCGGGTTTTCTGCTGCATCTGGCTCCATGCCTAACTTCATCCCGAAGCAGCACTCTGGGTGTGTGGGGCCACCAGCCAAACAAGCCCCTATGGAACAAAAAGCGTGTCAGTGTAGACAGGACCACACCTCGGAGGACCACGGGGGAGGGAAGCAGCAAGCCCCAAGCATGACACAGGTGGCTCTCCTGGGAGGCCAGGCTCTGGAGTGATTCCAGTACCCAGGGTTATCTACTTAAGGTCACCGGGCTTGCTGCCAACTGACTTCCTGACACAAAATGGTTTGACATTTTTCTACCTGTACTTCATCTTTTACAATAACCTAGATTTAAGTCTTTAATAATCTCCATATAGATTCCTCTAGAAGGGATAGTTTATCTTTCATCCTATGCATTCCTGGGTTCAGAGTGCAAGTTCCTGTGCAATGGCTGGGACCATGTCATTCACGATCCTATATGCATGTCTGGAATTGTGCACACATACAAGAATGGTGTATTCACACCTGAGTTAGGAGCACAGGCCCTTCTCTCTGTGATGCTATACATGAGTGTGGTCTTTAATAGACTTTCCATTGTCTTCAGATGAAAATGCCAGAAGAGGCTATTTAACTTGCTTCTTTAGCCCTTGCTGCTCCCCAGAGACTCCCTAAGCACAAAGCTGTAATGAGACATGTAAGCATGGTGCTGGCTGTTCTAGACCAGATCTTGGAAGCCAGGAAAACCTGTCTGTGGCTCCACCTTCACTTCCACTCAGAAAATACTTCACACTCCACATACAAAGGACAGTGACATTAATGTTGATAGTGATGCGACTAACGCAGACTGAGCTAAAAAAGGACTAAGAGAATCCACTGACCTCTTCCCTAAGAAACATGTCCAACATTGTCAGAGGACTGACGGCCACTAAGCAGCATGAGTCAGGAGAGCTACAGCAGGTCATCTACATTATACCAAGGTCTGCTGGGGCAGGGAGCTAGAGAAAGATTAAAACCTGCCCTTCTACCATATTGAAAATTACAGGTTCAACAGCACATTTGTTTCTTGTTTTAGGCAATATAACTAAGTGACTGTTGAGACTGAGCTACAGAAAGAGTCAGAGTGTAAATAAAGCAGATATACATTCTACGAAAGACTCTCATTTCTTGAACAATCCCCCACCCAGTGTGGGAGTGCTTTTCAGAGAGCCTGGCTAGAATCATCTAGCTTCTATTTCAGACAACGCACTCACTCTTGCCTGAGTTCCCCTAGTTCCAGGCAGGTGCATGTTTAGGGTGTCCCCTGGATATAAAGGGGCAAGTCTCTTCCCTGTGCCTTGGATGGCTGACGGGGCTTTCTTTTTTTAACATCTCTTTGATAATCAGGAATTTGTAAAGGAACCAGTGGTAGATCTGTTGCCGATTATTTCCCAACAGCTAGTTATCAGTCATTATAAATGGTAGTAGGTGACAAACAATTGTTTCTTTAGGGACTCTTATGACTTAAAAATTATCCAACAGACTCAAGCAGTATGTGTCCTTAGGGGTTTGGAGCTCTTCAAAGGATTTAGAACCTAAATCCCAAGTTCAGACTGGCAAGTTGTCTACTTCTTCCTGGTCATGTCAATTAGCAGTTATAAACCAGGGGGAAAAAACTATATCCATAATCCTAGAGAGGGATAAAACAGTTCTTAAGCCTCGACCCCTGCATAACGTGGCTTGAGGGTCCAGCAACAGTCATGCATGCATTAGGTTGCCTAGCAAAACTGGAAGGAGACTGTAGGGCTGTGGTTAACTGTAGAAACGACGCTCTTCTTTCCTCTTCCTCCTCCTTCTAGTAACAACAGGCAAGGACCAACAATCAGACACCCTCTAATCTCAACATCACCCTCCCACTGCAGGAGAATTAGACAAATCATTAAAAAAAAAAGAAAGAAAGAGAGAAGGAAGGAAAGCCAGCTGCAGGCTTTTCCCCACTTCATTGATCAAGGCCAGTATCTAAATCAACCAGTAACTCTACCTTCAAGGAGAAAGTGATTCCCCAGTGAGTTTCCAAAGGCAATAATAACACCTTCATTTAGTTTTTCTAATAATTAAACAATAGACTTGAGGTTGAAAATGGACTTAAAATGATGTCTAATAAGAGTATGCAGATCTCCCTGAGGGAGAGGAAGGCAGGTCGCGGAGGACCAGTGGCAGTGGAGACAGCAGCCACCTAGGCAGGCAAAGGCTGGACTGCTGCATCATTTGGGGGTCACATCTCCCTTACTGGGGCCTGGCCCTACCACCCAATCTGCAACATGACACTAGCCAAAATGCCAGCAGTAATAATGCTTCATGCAACAATAGGACTTAGAAAGAATAAGGAACGAACGTCTTTTGTTTCCTATCTAATATGGACACTCTGAAAGTCTTCAATAGGACCTGAGCAAAACCCATTCATTCTGGGAAAGCCCTTACAGAGTTATCAACACCCATTTCTAAGAACGTGGATAAGGAGGCCCATGAGGGCAGAAGTGCCTCATTGCCTGCAGAACACTTGCCCCTCCCAGGGAGGATCATGCCCCTCTCAACCCATTTGCCAGGGCAGCCCCTCTGTCCACTCCTCTCAAAGCAACATTAAGAATGAGGAGGAAGGATTTTTAAGAAGGGGCAGGGGAGCTGAGATTGCTTCTGTTCAGAAACTGAATACAGACTAAATTTAAAACAGTTGTGTATGACGGGCTACTTAGTAATCACTACTCAAAACCTCAGGTTTCTGTCGGAGGGAAATGAGTTACAACACTGTTTTATCTAAGGGCTACTCACTTCTTTTTAAAGAGCTTGCGGAATGAGCTGCGAAAGCCCCCTTTCTGGTCTTGCCTGGGATTTTGATCGCTGAAAGAAGTCTGTTCACTTTCTCTCTCTTCCTTTGGACAGAATCGGGTGGCATCCTCTAGGTGCATCTCCTGAAAACACAAAAAAAGGAGTGTTTTTTTACTCTTTTCCATAAAAATCTGCCCTGGCTGTGGGACGGTCCTTCAGCTTTGCCGCCTGCCTCTCCTACTCCCCAAACTACCTGTGGCAGGAGAGAGCTGGCCCCACAAGCTGCCCTCTCTCCTCCTTTGCTTTCTGTTGCTGTGATAAATAAAGGCGGTGGCCCAAAAGCCACTTGGGAAAGATTTCACTTCCAGGTCGCAGTCAAGCACTGAGGGAAGGCAGAGCTGGAACTCAGGGCAGAACCACGGAGAAACACTACTCACTGGCCTAGTCTCCCAGGTTTGCTCAGACTGATTTAGAACACCTATCGGAACACCACCCCTCCGCCCACACACACACCCTGGGTCCTCCTCTATCCATTAGTAATCAGGAAAATGACCCTCCAGGCCTGCCTACAGCCACCTGATGGAGGCTTGTTCTCAGTTTAAGTTTTTCTTCCCAGATAACTCTAGTTTCTATTAAGCTGATAAAAGATTAACCAGTACATTTTCTGACCTCAACATGCTTGCCATGGCACACAGAATAACAATGAATGTTCTTTTCTTTTCTTTTCTTTTCTTTTCTTTTCTTTCCTTTTCTTCTTCTTTTTTAAATGTATATGGTTATTTCACCTGTTTCTATTTCTATGGACCACATTCAAGCCTGATACTTATGGAGCCCAAAAGAGGCTACTGGATCTCCCAGAACTGGAGCCACAGATAGCTGTGAGCCACCATGTAGATACTAAGAATTGATCCTGGGTCCTTTGGAAGAGCAGCTAGTGCTCTTAACCACTGAGCCACCTCTATAGCTCCCATAAGTATAGAAAATGAACTTTGCTCTGACATCAACTGTGTCTTGCTGAATAAGCCAACCCTTGACCCCTGGCATTGGTGGATATGCTCCTCTTCCTACAAAATAAGAAAACTTACTATGAAGGGGTTTTGTTACTGTTGCTGTTTCACTTTTGAGGGAAACAAAGATCAAGTAGGATGCACAACAATGCAACCGTAATTTTAAAGTTGTATTCATAATTCGGTATTTTATGGGGTTAGAGGTCAGAACTGTTGAGAAATATCAACTCATGTAGTATCTAAATTATGAATATGCCTTCCAGCTACTTATATAATTCAGTCCCTAAAGTACAATTAAAAATACAGATACTTTTTTGTGCACTTGTTTATTTTCAAATGTGAGATGCATTATCATGTGCACATATATAAAAATGTGTTAGATATGTACAAAAACATATCCTACATGAACAGAATATTTATCTTGAGGTGACTGTGATTCAAAACAATGTAAAAAACAGTTGCTTAATTTTGAGTAACCCTATATTGTAATTTGTATAAGCTCAGCCCAGGGAGTGGCATTATTAGGTGTGAACCTGTTGGAGTAGGTGTGTCACTGTGGGTGTGGGCTTTAAGACCCTCATCCTAACTACCTGGAAGCCAGTATTCTGCTAGCAGCCTTCAGATGAAGATGTAGAACTCTCAGCTTTGCCAGCACCATGCCTGCCTGGATGTTGTCATGATCCTACCTTGATGATAATGGACTGAACCTCTGAACCTGTAAGGCAGCCCCAATTAAATGTTGTTCTTGTAAGAGTTGCCTTAGTCATGGTGTGTGTTCACAGCAGTAAAATCCTAACTAAGACAGAAGTTGGTACCAGGAATGGGGTATTGCTATGATAGGCCTGACCATTCTTTTGTTTGGAAGAATGTGAATTTGGGGACTTTGGATTTGGAAAGCAGTGGCATACTTTAAATGGGACTTAATGGGCCATCCTAGTAGGAATATGGAAGACTTTGTTGCTGTGAGTGATTTAAACTGTGCAGACCTGGCCCAAGAGGTTTCAGAGGAGAAGAATTTCAGAACGTGGTGTACAGACCGTTTTTGTGGTATACAGGTAAAGAATGTGGCTGCTTTTTGCCCTTATTTGAAGAATCTACCTGAGGCTAAGGTAAAGAGATTTATATTAATTTCACTGACAAAGAAAATCTCAAAAAAGCTCAGCAGAGACTTTGTCATGAAGAGCATTTTGAACAAGCATAGCAAGCTTAGAAAAGAAAAATATATAATATATGGTATTAAAGGGGCACCAAGAAGTGAAATGGAGCTGAATCCTGTGTTCAAGGATATTAAATTGAATTAAGGGAGTAGTAACCTGGGCAAGATCCCACCCAGCTAAGTGTAGGTCCAGGCATGGTAGTACAAGATCCCACCCAGCTAAGTGTAGGTCCAGGCATGGTCGTACAAGATCCCACCCAGCTAAGTGTAGGTCCAGGCATGGTCGTACAAGATCCCACCCAGCTAAGTGTAGGTCCAGGCATGGTCGTACAAGATCCCACCCAGCTAAGTGTAGGTCCAGGCATGGTCGTACAAGACCTCACCCAGCTAAGTGTAGGTCCAGGCATGGTCGTACAAGATCCCACCCAGCTAAGTGCAGGTCCAGGCATGGTAGTACAAGCCTTTAATCCCAGAAGGGAAAGACAAGCAGATCTCTGAGTTCAAGGCCAGCCTAGAACAGAGAAAGTTCTAGGTGAAGAAAAAGTTAAATCCAGGCTTGGGAGACCACGCCTTTAATCCCAGTGCTTAGGAGACATGTACATAAATCTCTGAGTTCAAAGTCAGCCTACAGAGCAAGTTCCAGGACAGCCAAGCTTAGGCAGTGAAGGAGTTGGAACCAGAAAGCTGGTGATTATGTAATAGCACAAGGGGGCCATGTTCCAGCCCCAGCAAGCAGCAGAACTTGGCAGCTTTGGCCACGTAGCTCTGGCTTTAGAGTCCAATACAAGAGACTACTGTTATGGTGATTTAGCTGGAGCTAAGAAATTAGTGATTAAAAAGAGACCAGCATCACTGAGGTGCAATCTTGTGGGAAGTGTTTTCTGAGAGCACAAAGAAGCTGTGGTCCAGAGATAGCCAAGTTTGTACCTCCTGCTACAGCTGTACTTGGTCATGTGTAAGAGTCACCCAGGTGGTGCTGGTTTTGAAGACATGAAGGGGTCCTGAAGAGCAGCTGAGGCTTGGCACCCTAGAGGCCATGGAAGGCCATTAGAGAAGGTGCAGCCTCAGTTTTAGTTGATGGCTCAGGACTGAAGGGGTCATGCAAAGGAGTTGAGGCTTTTGGCACCATGAAGAGAGCCTATGAGAGGCTACTGGTAAAGCCTAATTGTAGCAGAAGACCCCAATGTATTGGAGATGCCAGTCTCAGGGGATGATCACCAAGAACAGCAGCGGCAGTGGAGTGGATCAACCTGAGCTTAGAGTGCTACAGAGGGCAGAGCTGGAGAAGTGACACCAGCCCTTTGGAAGAGCCCAGAAGATCATGTGAAACAAATAGCTCTAACATTGAAGTTGCCTTGGAGGCCCTAAGATGTTGAAGATGCCAGAGCCGTGGGCTATCTGCTGGGGAAAGCTGCTAACGGGGAGTGGAACTAGCCCAGGAGAAAGCAGTTTGTTGTAGTTAACAAAGATGAAAAGGGAGTTGGAGATCTGAAGACTGCCTTGAAATCACACATGGAGATGCAGAATTTGAAGTTTGCCCATCTGGTTTCCTGTCTTGCTTTGGGGATTACAGCTAAGTGATTGGATGAATGTCATAAGAGACTTTGGACTTTTAACATTGTTGAGGCTGCTACGGTCTATGGGGACTTTGGGAGTTGGACTAAATGTATTTTGCATTATACAATTTGTAGGTATGGCCCCCATGGACTCATACATTTGAACATGGCTATGGGGGCCAGGGAGTGGAATGTGATGGTTTATGTATGCTCGGCCCAGGGAGTGGCACTATTAGAAGGTGTGGACCTATTGGAGTAGGTGTGTCACTGTGGGTGTGGGCTTTAAGACCCTCATCCTAGCTGCCTGGAAGCCAGTATTCTGGTAGTAGCCTTCAGATGAAGATGTAGAACTCTCAGTTCCTCCTGCACTATGCCTGCCTGGATATTGTCATGCTCCTACCTTGATAATGGACTGAACCTCTGAACCTGTAAGGCAGCCCCAATTAAATGTTGTCCTTATAAGAGCTGCCTTAGTCATGGTGTCTGTTCACAGCAGTAAAACCCTAACTAAAAGTCAAGATGGAAAACACATCTCCAGTACCCTGCCAGTCCAGCTGGGTGGCTGAGTGCTTGTGAGGAGCAAAACATGGGCAGAAAGGTTTTCTTGGAAACATCTAGATCTGACTTTGAGACTTTTACTTGGGGTTGTAGCAGCCGACCTAAAAAGTCTCTGAGATGCCACAAAGATTCCTAACTTAACCCTGGAGACCAGCATCCTAGTGGCTTAGTGTAGTGTTTCTCCAAGTACTCCCCTGGCACCCTAGGACCCTCTACACTTGCTTTTACCTATGGATTCTTAAGTCCCATTCTGGAGTCTCTAGAGCAGGCGTCTCTGGTGTATACATAATTGTTATGCATACTTAGATCCGAAAGCCAGGGGTTTCAGACTGGCTTCTGCCCGACCCACTTCCTGTCTCTATCAAATGGCTATGAATCCTAAACAGTCGTTTCTGATTCAGTAGAGATTCTGGATTTATAAAATTTATAAAATTATAAAATATTAGATTCATGCATCCACTACTGCCTCCAGGACCACATTATGGGAGGTCTCTACAGGAAGAAGGGAAGCTATTCTCCTGGCCAGAACACCTGCTGGCAACAGGACATCTCAGACTCAGAATTTTGGAGAGACCTTCGGAGACTGCAGGGGCTTGATTTTGTCTCCTATCAACTCTGGACCTCCATTAAAGTGATCTTTAATTCAACACCAAATCCTTCATTCAGGAAAGCCATAAATGGTTTAAGGAAAATCTGTCTGTGAAACTATGGTCTTGGTATCGTTCATCAGTATAGCACTTCATACTTTACAAAATATGCTCTCAAACTATCCTACTTGGCTGGATCTTCGTAACCCTGTGAGGTAGATATGATCTATACTTTTTAAAAGGTATGGTCACAAAGGGATGGGTTCACATATGCCAGGGCACATGTGGAGATCAGAGGACAGTTCTCCTTCCACATGTATGTTCTGGGGGTCAAATGGCATGTTCTCAAGCATGGTGGCAAGTGCCTTTATCTGTGAGCCATCACTAGCCCAAATTTTACTAGTTTTTGACTGCATGTGTATGAGTTCAGGCTTTGAGGAAGTCAGAGACAATCCTTGAGGAGTTGGTTCTCTCCTCCTCCTTGTGAGACATAGGCCAAAGTCAGGTCGTCTGGTTAGCACCTCTATCTGATTGAGCCTTCTCTTATTTTTTATATAAACTTATTCTGTTATGCATATTAGTGTTCTGCCATGCGTGTCTGATACCATGCGCATGTCTAATGCTGGAGGAGACCTAAAAGGCATGTCAGATTCCCTGGAACTGGAGTTATAGAAAGTTGGGAACTTCCATGTGGGTGCTGGGAATTGAACCTCGGTCCTCTGGAAGAGCAACAAGTGCTCGTCAACGCTGAGCCATCTCCCTAGCCCCCTAAGTATCTTATCTGCATAGATAAGAAAACTGCAAGCACAGAGATGCCATTCAAATTGTCTAAAAGCAGGCAGCTGTTTTGACAGCAGAGCCTAGGTTAGAAAGGAGAGTTCCTACTGCCCAATCAGATGCCCCCTGCAGGAAAACATACTCTCTTCTCTCTTGACTCTCAATAAAGACAATAAAAACTGGCTTTATGAGGCTTTTCTGGCCACAGGTGGGGGGTGTAGAGTAGAAGACGACGGATGGTTTTGCTCAGGATTCAGTTTTACAGATTTATCTTTTGCAGCTGAAGCTCCAACCATATCCCCACCTTAAACAGATACACTCAAATATGCTTGTGTTACATACACATGCACAAACATGTATATGTTACATACATATACACAAACATGTATATCCACACACAGCTCCTTCTCCCCTAAACTCTGCATGATTCTTCCTTGGTGTCTCTTCGTGATCTGACCTGTGTCTTCCCATGTTAGGGAGTGCTGGAATATTGCTATTGATTAGAGGTATGTCCAGCAAATAGCCACAAATATATTTATTGTTTGCTTCTCAGATACAATATTTGTTATTTGTGTTTTTCTCCTGGTAATTGTTACAATTTTCAAATTTTTCACATAAGCTAGGGCAAAAAACTCACATATTTTATGAACATGTAAAATAAAAGCACTTTATAGCTGAGTACACTACTTGAAAGATTTTGGTGTATGCCTCTGCCTATCCCTGGTGAACAGGTATTTTTAACTCCCTTATACTTCCCTCTTAATGAACTTCCAAGATTATCTAACATGGATTTGTCTCAGAAATTTTGCCCGATAGAATTGTTACAGTTTGAAGATAAGAAATCGGAGTCAGAAGAGAGAGAAAAAACAAATCTCAGAATCCTGAAGAATGTCAGCGGCTGGCTTCACTAGACCACAATATTGGGTGTCCTTTCCCTCTGCTGGTTTACCTCCTAGAACTCAGGTGGGCAGCAAACTCCAGGCCTTCTTTCCACCTTTCATTAGGCCAGAGGAAAAACATTCCCAGGTGTTCTATGCCCAAGTGTCCTTTCTTTAAAGCTTCACTACCTTGCTTCTCACCCTGCCCCCAATAGCTTCTACGCACTTTTAAAATCTAATTCAGATATTCGGTGTACTTAGAGAGCATTCTGTAACCTCATCAACCCAAGAGGGTTTGAGCTATCCATCCTGTAAGCCCCGAGAACGTCGTAATTCTGTGGGCTAAGTCTTGTGGGACATTCTGCACTGTTGATTTCTGAAGCTCCGGCAATCAGCACAGAGGGCCTGGTACACAAACACTGTGTTCGCTGGACATTAAATGTGTCTGTAACCATCAATCTAACCCACTCTCTTGATGATGAGTGGAACGAAAGGGTGGTGGCATAGCTAAGTGCTATCTTGTCAATATGCTTAGTCACTTGTTTCTGTCACATTGAAAACGTGTGTGTCTGCCCATGAACCTGCCTCTTCGCGGTTAGTATTGGAACATACGTTTAAATATCCCAAGGCTTGAAGACACCAAGGTCGGATATCAAAATGCTTCAACATTCACTGAAGCTAAAGGCGCGTTTGAGTCAAGGCAGCCTTTTCTAAGAAAGCAAGGGAAAATGAATTCGCTTTGCAACAAACTTCGAAGTCTACACTGGGACAGGGCAACCTGCGTCCTCCCTAGATACTGGGAGTGGCTGGCACACGGGGCTCGCTCGGGTCTTCATTTAAGCCACGAAGTGCACCGGGCAGGCCTGCAGCCCGGACGTAGGAAGGAACAAGTCGTTCACTCCTTGATTCATACTCTTTGTGTGCGTCTGGGTCCCTGCTCACCCTCTCTGCCTTCGTGCTCTCGGTGTGGTAGCCGCCCTGCCACTCGCCCTCGAAGGCCACCAGGGCCACAGCCTGTAACCAGGCGTGTGCTGGCTCCGCCTCTGCCCGCCCCCTCCCCGCCGAGGGAACCGGGGTTGGCCCTGAGATCTAGGCCCGGGGCGCCGAGGCGGGCGGCGGCTGGGTTTTACTTTACCCTCCTTACTTCCAAATAGGTCTGTTTTTCGCTTTGGGACCTCTGTTGGGGGAAGAAGGTCCGCGGCGCCCCGCGGGAAGCGGCGGCGGCGGCGGCGGGGCCGTGCGGGGCCGGAGCGCGCTCGACCTTGAGCGGCGCACGGCCGCCGCTGCTGCTGCGCGTGCTGTAGAGACGCGGGGCCACGCCCTCGGCGGGCGGCGTGCGCGGGAACTCCTTGAGCGAGCGGCTCAGAGGCTTGGCCTTGCCGTGCGCCTGCGCCTGCGCCTGCGCGGCCTCCAGCTTGTAGGCGCCGCCGCTGCTCGCCGGCGACGTGGCGCTCTTGGGCAGCGGCTGCAGCGCGTGCTCGGGCCTCTCGGCCTCCATGGCGAAGCTGACGGGCCGCAGGAAGCAGATGTCCAGGCTGGACTCGGAGGAGGCGGGCGAGCAGTTGTCGAAGAGCGCCGGCGCCTGGAAGGGCTCCTCGTCGTAGGGCGCGGGCAGCGCGAAGATCTCCCCGCCGTACTCGAACTCCTCGTAGCCGGCGGGCACGAAGCCGCCGCGCGCGTCGGGCAGGAGCTCGGGCGGACCGCGCAGCGAGCGCTCCACGTTGCCTAGCGGCTCGGCGGAGGACGGCTCGAAGTCCATCTCCGGGATGGCCTGCAGAGGCCCGGCGAGCGCCTTCACGTCCTGCTCGGCCGTGCAGAACTGAGCCGGCGCCAGCAGGCTCTCGGGCCGCTCGTGCTTTCTGCCCTCCAGCTCCCAGTCGCCAGGCTTCCCGGGCTGCATGCTCTCCATGAGGCTCTGCTGCTGCTGCTGCTGTTGCTGGCCTTTCTTTGCCGGGGCCATCAGATGTCTTTAAAGGGGAAACAGCACAAGAGAGACTATCAAATAGTGCTGAGCTCTCGTGGAGCAATCGGCCAGAGGCCAGCTTCTCTCCTCATCTCCCAGGCACCTTGGAGGGTCACCTAAAAAGCTCCACAAACTGACTAGAGGGCTTTCTCTAGAATCCCCAGGGACTGGAGAGATGGCTCAGCGGTTAAGAGCACTGACTGCTCTTCCAGAGGTCCTGAGTTCAAATCCCAGCAACCAGATAGATAGATAGATAGATAGATACACACACACACATGCTAAAAATGCCTGAAGAGTGGAAACAGGCCAGGAAAGTCTCAGCTTCCAGGCTCAGTCACTGAGACATCACATGGTGGACAGACAAAGGCTGGTCTGGTGGAAGCTCCAGACCTCCCTGTCTGCCATCAGGAACTGCCCAAGGCATCTCTTTAAAGTTAATCTCCCTTTTAAAGTTTATCTCCCGACTTGCTGTGACAGAGTCATACAGAATACCTGAAAATGAACTTGGTCTTCACACGTAAACAATTGTGTTCCTGAATAAACTGTTGAACTCTGGAGGCTGATATAGAGGCTAAACTCGTGTGTAAAATTTATATTTCTATAATAAATGTTTTTAAGGTTTGGTGGCTATAAAGCATCTTGACCGTCATCTCAAATGACCCACAAAACAATGTGATGTAAAACCTATCTGAATTTGCCCAGTTTTGTAGTTTTGTTGTCTGGGAGCACATAACAATTTTTACACGGTTTAAAAAGTAGGATACCCATCACTTAGGATTTTTTTTTTTTTTTTTTTGCTTACCTACTAGACAGATATCAATGAGCTACTGCACACTGACCAAAGTGGTTATTCTTATTTATATCTTAATTCTGTCAGAATTATATATGGATGCATATGTGAATACTAACAATATTTTAAGTCATTGGGAGACAGATCTTAGAATGGAACTTAGGACTTAAAATTTTCAAATGTGAAAAAAATGAACTGACTTTACATCAATACTCTTTTATTTTGGAAGAGTGTAATAACAGCCATACTTTGGCCTGGGTATAATGTATATCTTTCCCCCTCTATCTGTTGTACTTGAAGGAAAATAAACATTTCACACTAATTAAAGAGTTGAAGTAATACACAAAGTGAATTTCTACTTTCCACCTCTTAGTACTTTTTTTTAAAAATGAGACAAGGACTCTATTATGTAGCTCTGGCTGCCTTGGAACTCACTCTGTAGTCCAGGCTGGCCTTGAACTCAGAGATCTGCCTACCTCTGTCTCCCAAGTGTGGAGATTAAAGGGGTGCACCACTGCCCAGAAGCCACCTGTTAGCACTTTCTAAATCTGCCTCTTCTTTCTCTGGGATCCATTAAACATCTTGATGATCAACTGCTTGGCTGTTAATATGGAAACACTGGGGTAAGGGAGAAGGTGGAGTTCTGCAGAACACATTTCTAATCCAGGACAGCTTGCTTACCTATACAAATCATCTGCAAGGCTAATACTGATACTGTTTCCATAGCAACAGATACTTACGGGACAGCAGGGGTGGAACTGGAAGAGGAAGGATAGGGTTGGAGCATTTCTTCTGAGTGGACCCCACTGTCGTGGACAGCCTCCTGGCCTGCACTGGGGGAAGCATCTTGGCCAGCATTGGCACACTGGGAAGCCAGCCCTTTGTACAGCTTTGCCATAGATGACCTAAGAGAATGGAAATAGTCACAGGTTGTACAGTGTAAGACTAGCTCTGTGAGTACAGATATTATGCAAGAAAAATAGATTTGTCTCTCAGATCAAGCTTTCTGTGAAGGGTTCGCTGTCCCCAGCCCTCTATAAGCCAGATTGCTTACATAATAGCTGGCAGTTGGCTGAAAAGAGATTGAGGATCCTGGGAGGCACCGTCAGGAGAGTACTGGGTTAGGAGATAGCTGTCTTTCTAGTTGGAAACCTCTAGAGAAATGACAATATTCTCCAGATAGGCTGGGATGGGAAACCGAGGTCATTAGGAAGCTGTGCTGTAGGTTGCTTCTATTCCCCAAGGTCCAGATGGCACCTACTCTCTTTTTCTACATTCTGTGAAATCTACTCAGGCACATCTACCCCAACATTTTTATCCTTGCCACTCACTAACATCTAACTTATTCCCACTGTCCAGCCCTAAGGACTAAGTCCCATGTGACAGGTTTATGGCTATTTAGGTCATTGTATATTCACTGGGTAGAACAGTACCTAACACTCAACAGGTATTCAATAAATGTCTATTACATTAATGCAGGAAACTATATTCAGACCATTACATTGCAATCTTGGACCTAGAAAGTTAAGGAAACAACTTTAGAGGGGACAATGGAGTCCAAGTGCTTTTCTTGTAAAGTTATTTCCACTGGGCCATAGGTGTGTCCCTCCTGTGGCCAGCCTTGCCTTCCCATCCCCACCCTTTCCTTCCAACTCCCTTCACTCCACTCCAGCACTCAACACAAGTGACGGCCTGTGCCCTCTTCTCAGGCACCTCTGTCAGGTATGGCACCGTCACAACCTTACTTTTTGAGCTTTTTCCGTTTCTGAATAAGCAAATCTTCATTGCACTGAAACAGCAGGGTATAGTGAGAGATAAACACTCGGAGGCGCTGAACACACACAAGTAGTAGATAATAGTCTGGGTGCTCCTGCTCTGTGAACTTCAGAACATTCTGGATGGAAGGGAGAAGGAAGCAGCGTTACACGATTAGACTGAAGTTGCTTTATCTCTTCTGAAGCTCCCTTTGAGCTACTATGAGTTCTGTAGCCCTTCCACCTAAACAACTAGCTCAAACACATGCTCCATCTAGCCAATCAGCAGGAAGCTCAACCATCACATCAAAAGAAGTCATTCTGTCCTAGTTTACTTGAATTTGACGTAATGTAATTCCATCTTGAAAAGTTAGAAAGACCCAATAATTAGATGTATGAAATAACAGACATATTCTAACAATTATTATCTATCTATAAGCAACACTTACAGAAGTCAGACCAATGGTAAGAATGACAAGCATGAGTAAGCCTGTGGTAGGGTAGATGGTGGCCTCTCCTATCACATCAGCTGATGGCATGGTTTAGATGTGGTTTATTTCCCAAAGGTTCTTGAAGCTTAATCTACAGTGTAATGATTTTTTAAAGATATGGGACCATTAAGAGGTGGAATCTAGTGAAATGTGATTGGGACTGACCATCCTCATGAAGGAATTAATACTGGTTTAATAGAATGGGTTCTGATGAGGAAAAAAATAGTCACAGGAAAGTAAGCCTGGGCAGTGCCCCATTACTTCTTTTTCAGATGGTATGACCAGTCATCGTTATCTTTGCTACCACTGCGTTTACCACGAGGAGGGTCACCAGAAACCAAGGCTAGCACCATGCTTTGGGGCCTTCAAAACTGTGATCCAAAAATAAACCTCTTCTCTTTAAAAAATACCTAGCCTCAGGCATTTTGTTATAGTAGTACACAATGGAATAAACTATCTTATATGCTACGGTGGAATATTAACTTGATTTTGATTGTGAAAGCTAACATTTACCAACTATATTATTTATTTGTTGACCACTTGCCATTAACAGGAACTAAGCTCTTTTATATTCATTATCTTAGTTAGTTTTTATCACAACCCAGATAGGTACAGAAATGACCTCTATATAATAAGGAAGGGCACTGAGATATGGAGCTCAGTGATCTCCTTTCGGTCTAATAAATGACAGAAGAATTGAATGTGAACTAGATAGTAGCAGACCTATCTACCTGGTGTCTGCAAGGCCTGGCCTTCAGACCAAGGTTTTTGCCTACTAGGTGTGTTGTCGTGAACAGGGTACTGAGACTTCTTTGGTCTTCTGTGTCCTTATGACAAATAGTAACAATATCACCTGTTTTGTGAAACTGTTGAAAGGACCCATAAGATAACTATCGTGAGAAAGTATTTTAGGACCTGAAGCTATATCCAGGGGTAGATCTCCAGACTGATTCTGGCCTGTTCTAGCTGAGGTTCATCTCAAGCCTTTTCTAAGATTCGTCACTGAGTTACTTAAGCTCAGTCAACCCTTAAGCCTGCCCAGCTGGGTAGCAAAAGGAAGAGACACTTCTAGAAAGAAGTTGTTGGACTCTCATTTCCACTTTTTCTAACAGGTCTACACGCTCCATAGAAAATTACATTAAGAATTTGTTCGTCTGTTCCTCGTGGCTCTACTGAGACATAAAGTCTGAGCACTGTATGAGAGAACCCTGGACCCAAGCCAAGTTGAAGCCATCAGGATAGTAGTTGAGTGGGCATGTAAACAGAAATTAAGAGGCCAGAGGTGACATTCAGAACTGAAGAGGAGGAGACTGAATTAGGTACTTAGGTGCTACCAAGAGTGTTTATAAAAGATTCTAGACCCCCAAAAGTGGAGATTGCTGGTAAGTTGGATGGAAGATGGAAAGTCAAAGACAAGTACCATAAAACAAAAATTTCAAGAATAGACTTTTTAGCTCATTCTCCATAGTGTGGTTGTGATGTGCTGTAACCATAACAACCTAAGTCATGTGAATACTTCTTAGAAATATTAATGAGTCCTTGCGCCTTTACAATATTTATTATTGGAAGCCAAAAATACTAGTTCAATGTGTAGATTGTTGGCTTGTCCAGTCAGGCTCACCTGCAGGTGTATCAGATATTCGGGGATACGCTGTACTATGTGGAAAAACAGGGTGTAGATATCCGACTTTATCTCTTCATCACCCTGCATGAGGGAAACAAGCAGTCACTCTCCAATGTCCCGTCAGCAGATTGGACATCAGAGGTTCCGCCCACCAGAGAGCAAATGCCCACCAGAGACGGTCACGAGGTTCTGATCTCTCACTGGAGAGGCCACATGTTCAGGGATACACCCAAAGGGACAACACTTCCCCAGTAGAGAACATTACAAACATACATACATACATACATACATACATACATACATACATACGTACTTGATCCAAGTTTCCAAACTCTCCCTTCCTTCCCCAACCCTTCTACACGGAATGCTAGACAGAAGTAGGTGCTCAGCAAACTTGAATTAAATTAATGCATTAAGGTTTCCTAGCAAGTCATCTACTAATAGGCTCTAAGAGTGAACAAGAGCCCTTCAAGAGTGGGGACATCTGACCTCTAATTCCTTGTTGGCTTAAATTAACACCCTGCACATGTAGACGTGCGTATCAAGCACCTAACACACTGGGGAAGTGGCGATGCTTAAAGGGAACAGGATAGAGGTACTTTGCAGTCTTCTAGCTTGACAAAGGATGATTTGGATCCAGTACTGAGAGTCACATGTTCTGACCCTGAAAACAACGCACACAGCTCCTAAGCTGCACGCTGAAGAACTCTGGGACTCCCTACTGGCTTTGTCTGTAGTTTAGTGTAGTGGATCCTTAAAGCACTGCAGACCACAGCAATGGCTCTGATCCCCTGATGAACTCCTTTAGCCCAGACGAGGGCATCAGGAACATACTCA
Source organism: Mus minutoides (assembly GCA_902729485.2). Lineage (NCBI taxonomy): Eukaryota > Metazoa > Chordata > Mammalia > Rodentia > Muridae > Mus > Mus minutoides. Next base: position 719,302 of record LR749873.1, on the reverse strand, counting down.
ACACTCCTCAGCCTGGAAGACAAGCTCCCGGGGCACATGCTGTCCTGGAGGGTGGATCAGCGACATGCTATAGATGGTGTATAAGCAAAGGTCAGCATACGCAGAAACATGCTATAGATGGTGTATAAGCAAAGGTCAGCATACGCAGAAGCATGCTATAGATGGTGTATAAGCAAAGGTCAGCATACGCAGAAGCATGCTATAGATGGTGTATAAGCAAAGGTCAGCATACGCAGAAGCATGCTATAGATGGTGTATAAGCAAAGGTCAGCATACGCAGAAGCATGCTATAGATGGTGTATAAGCAAAGGTCTCGCATACGCACAGAGTTTACTTACCTCCTTCAGTACCACAACATGAACCAATGAGATGCATTCGGGCAAATCCCTCAGGTAAGCAACATAGTAATCCAAGAAATTATTCTTTAAAACAAACACAAAAATGCACGGTAAGAACCTGGAAATGGGAATGACAACATTTTTACAGTGCCATGAACATGAAAAAGGAGAAGAATTCAGAGAATATTTTGACAGCTTGTTAACTATGTTCTTTATTTGCTTTTGGGTGATATTCATCTTTTTTTAAATAAAAATTTATTTTTATTTTATGTGTGTTGAGTGTTTGTCTAAATGCACATATGTGGCCCATGTAAGTGTCTGGTGCCCACAGAGGTCAAAAGGTATCAGATATCCTGTAACTGGAGTTACGGATGGTGTGAGCCACCATGCCGGTTATCATCAGCAGACCCCAATTTCTGCAAGAGCAAGTACTCCTAATCTTTGAGCCAAATCTCTCCAGACCCTTATTCATTGTTTAAAGAGTTTCTTTTGTTATTTCTTCCACATTTAGATCACATGATAAAACACGTACATAATCTTAACACTTGAGAGGAAGATCAAAAGAACCAGGAGTTCAAGGTCATCTTCAAGTAATAGCAAGTTCAAGGACAGCCAGTGATCCATGAGACTATGTCTATAAAAAATAGTTTGGGGGCTGGAGAGATGGCTCAGCAGTTAAGAGCATCTTGACTGCTCTTCCAGAGGTCCTGAGTTCAATTCCCAGCAACCACATGATGGGAGATCTGACACCCTCTTCAGGTGTGTCTGAAGACAGCTACAGTGTACTCACATAAAATAAATAAATAATTAAAAAATAGTTTTTGTTTTAAGATAAACATTACTATAATGTGGAAACCAAAACACAGCAGTTTTGCCTTCATATCAAGAGAGTCAAAAAGTACTGAGAGTCATGCAAGTTAAAGTATTTTTAAATTGTTAAATGATAAAAAACATTTATTATTATTATTGTTATAGGTTTTGGTGACAGGGTTTCTCTGTGTATCCCTGGCTGTCATGGAACTCACTCTGGAACCAGGCTGTTGATAAAGATGCAGGCAAAAATTGACTAGCTTTAATTGCCTCACACAATGTTTAAAAATAAGAACCTTTTACACAAAATTCTAGATGGCACTTAATTCCAGCCCATCCTACCTAAATAATAACTGGAAATATCTGAGTAGCTATTCTTTGCATCTAAACAAACATAACCTGCTTCAGCCAGTTCCAGTCAGTCTAAACTGTTTCACACTCAAAGCCGTGTATCACATGTGCCACTGTCTGGTCATGGGAACATTTGGGTTTTCAACTTCTGGTCTGGATATGTTCTCAGTGTAACACTATAGAGAGTTCAAAATTCAGCACTCTTTTTCTAAGGAATTGAAACAAAAAACATGCAAGACAAATAGCCACCTACCATATATTTTAAAATATATAAGGAGGGAAAATTATATATGAAAATATATATTATTCGTGCTTATTTTTATATGTATACAGGGTTATATACATGCTTGATAGTGTATATATCATGAATCCAAGTCTAATATATACATACATACGTACACACATGTACATATAAACTCACATATATAAATACATATACATATATACATGCATAATCAATGGAGGCCACAACAGTACACTACAAAGTTGTGAATCCGAAGGTAGAAGACATAACAGGGTTCCAGTCATAGATAACTAACTCCGCAGCAAGCTGGATGATATCGGCCAAGCCTCTGAATCGCTATGAACCTACCCTATTAACTGCAGCATGGAGAGGTTAGACTAGGTATCAGGGCCTCTTCGAACTCTGAAACTTGATGACTCTTGAGTTTCCATTAGGAGAAGCAGATGAGTGAGGCACAATCTATTCAAAGTATGTGGAAGGGAGCTCCTTACCTCATCATTTGTCAACTTCAGGAATAAGTCTCCGAGAACTCCTTGGCGTGGCCACTTCAGGACCCTCTCCTGCAGCGCGTGAAGCAAATCCAAGTGCTGCTGGACAAGGTAGCGCAAGGAGCCAGGAAAGAGGCTTGAAATAAAACAAAGGAGAAGAAAAGAAATGCTCCCATAGGAATAAGCACAGCAGGCCCCACTTTCTAACATCCAAAACACTCTCACAGGCCTGTATTTAGGATTTTAAATTTCCTTTCAGCAAAGCAGACAACAGATAAGGCCCCCTTACTGATGGCCCCTTATGCCCCTTATGCCCCTTATGTGATTGACCAAACAATAAAGAACAGATCCATTTAGGTCACACCCAGGAGACGTTCTAAAGGAAATCTTGTTCAGTGTTTTAGATTCCAAGTTGACTGATACCCAAACAATTTCTTCTTGGCTACTGGCTAGAATAGTGCAGCTTGGGTTAGTGGTAAAACTCCATTAACACTGGCAGATAGAATTCAGGGAGTCAGGGCAATGAAGGCGCTCACATATCTTTTTCTTTTTAAAAAATTGTATGTATTTAATGTATGAGTGCTCTGCTTCATATGCATCCACATTCCAGAAGAGGGCATCAGATCTCCTTACAGATGGTTGTGAGCCTCCATGTGGGTGCTGGGAACTTAACTCAGGACCTCTGGAAGAAGAGCCAGGGCTTGAAACTGCTGAGCCATCTCACCAGCCCACACATCCTTTTCTTCCAGCATCAAACAGTCATGCTGGGCGTGGATAGTCTGTTGTCTGGACCCTGCCGACCTTAGACTCGGGCTGTTTAGCATCTCTTGGTGGTTCACAGAGCTGCTTTCCTATGTCAAATCTCTTTCCTCTACCTGCTTGAGTGCCTCATTTTTAACCCAGAGGAAATGAAGAAGTGAGAAGTCAGAGAAGGCTGGAGTGGAGAGAAGAGAGACAAAGAGAATCATCTAAGGGAAAGGAGAGCCGGAATAGAGAAGGAGGGAGTGAACAGGACCCTACAGGAACAAACAAGAAGCAGAAGACAATGGACTTTGCTGAAAAGCAGCAAGGATCTGAGCTCTAATTTGATGGCTCGGGGAAATGCCAAGTACATCCTTGTGCTTTCAACACATTTAACACAGATATGATGGCCTGCTTGTCTCTAAGAGATGAGTTGAATTAAAAATTTCCCAAGGGTATGATGGACATACATTTGTGGATCATCGAGGTGATCTGGCCACAAGCAGATGTCTGCATTAGACGGGATGTCAGATTAAAAGAAGGGTTTCTGTCTGGCTCCCCCTGCCCTTTTCTAAGCAAAGTAAAGACTTCCATGGAGTTGTATCTCAGAGAAGAGAAAAACATCAGAATAGGGTAGTGAGCTCTCTTATGAAAAGTACAAGGAAATCTTCCACTACTGTGGTGTACAAAGAAATCTTCCACAACTGTGGTCCATTTTAGCTCTCTGGTCCATGAGTGCTGGCATATACAAAGCTGGCTGGCTCTAAGACAAACGGAGAAGCCTCTTGAACTTGCTCAGAGCAAGTGTTCTTGAAAGATCTAAATAACCTATTCAGACCAGAGAGTATTCCGAAAGGAAGTAGGAAGCAGGCAGGCTAGGAAAAGAGCAGGAGCCTGGAGAAAGCACACTGATCACACTGAAGAGCAAAAGCCACATCAGCAAAGACTTCCCCCAGCCGGAGGTTGCAGAGGACTCCAGGCAACAATCACAGTGTGATAATGAATTTGCTGTACCACGCTGAGGCCTGACTTTGGATCCATTGCCCATATAAATCATGGGATATATTCTGAATGATCTTTCTTCCCCGGTCCCTTTCATTTTCTTTCTAGAATAGTGTTTTCTGCTTTACTGTAACTAATGTGCCTGATGCCTAGAGAGATGGTCCCTTTTTGGGGCTGTCACTGGGTAACTGAGGTTTCAAGGTCCAGTTAGACTATGGCTAACCCTTGCAATGAGAGTGGAAATGCAAAGACTTACAGTGTGTTCTGACCAGATATGGAAAGTGGGATTTTAAACTTTTGAAAAGAATTAACAGATATTATATGGAGCCATGAAAGAGTGTGGAGGAGTTGAGCCAGGAGCTGGAGAATAGGGAGAGAAGGAGGTAAAGGCATCTCTCATCGGTCTCAGTGCTGTGCAGGGCTGATCTCACTCACAGTATTCAAGGGTCCTTTGGTGGTTTGAAGGTGCTTGGCCCATGGGAAGTACTGCTGTTAGGAGGTGTGGTCTTGTTGAAGGAAGGACATGACTGTGTAGGCGGGTTTTGAAGGCTTCTAACCCTCAAGCTCCGCCCAATGAGGAAGAGTTAGTCTCCTTCTGGCTGCTTGCAGATCAATGCCTTCTCCAGCACTGTGTCTGCCTGGATGCTGCCATGCTTCCTGTCGTGATGATAATGGACTGAACCTCTGAACCTGTAAGCCAGCCCCAATCAAATGTTGTCCTTATAAGAGTTGCCTTGGTCACGGTGTCTGCTCATGGCAATGGACCCCAACTAAGACATGTTCTAATTTTTTCATGGCAGTATGGATAATTCCTATAGCCTTCAAAGTTCCCTCTGCTCTCACCAGTATACTACTTAAATAGTAATAGAAGGGGGAAAAAAACAAGATCAAAACCATCAAAGAAAATCCAGTTATAGTTTCCACTTAGTTATGTTGTTCTTGCTAATTCAGCATTGGGCCAAGATGATGTCCGGCTTTAGGAGCAGCGGGTCACAGATGAATCAATAGATAATTAAACGAGTGCAATCTGTAACACAGAACTCATCACCTCTTGGTAGATGTGATCAGGTGAAACAACAGTCCTCCCCAGAGGTGTTCCCAGACTACTCAGTCTTAAAAATGAGTCAAACAACGACGTCAGAACGATCAATCCCATGACATCCTCACATGTGACCACAGTTTCCACCTAGGCTCCCTCTGGCTGAATGTGCCCTTCCAAAAGCACAAGGCTGGCCTGAAACAACTGAGGACTCTCTTGAGCATTTCAGCATTTCCAGGGAAACCCTAAGGCTGTACTTTGCGGGTCTGAGAAGGGCTCACATTGTCAGTGATCACCACTTCAACAGGGGGCAGAAAGTGCTGACTCCTCGCCATCTGTAGTGAAGGAAGTCACCAAATAAACTCTCATGAAAAACATTGCCGATAGATCTATTCTCAGTGCATCAAGGTTTCAGAAAAGCGTATAGAAAAGAAGATATATAGTGAGGAAAAGAAGATGAAGAGAACCAAAGTGTAGGACAGAGAAGGCAGCACAGCCCGACCTAGGACAAGACAACGCGTTTTCAGTTGCAATGCTCTGAGCTGCAGCTTTGTGCTGCTTGACTGAGGGTTACCTTGACAACCAATATGAACAGTGTTGTCTTGTATGCAATGGAATAAGGATTCCCTTATCTATGTGGCCCTTGGTGTCTTCCTCTGAGATATAGACATCACAGAGTTCTGAAGATTCCCTTTCCAGTCTGGAGACAGCACCCAGGGCCTCCTGAATGGTAGGTGAGTACCCTACCCCATGGCTATATCCCCAGTGCTGGGGAAGAGTCATGAAGTTCCAGATCAAGTATGACACATAGGACCCAGAGTACATGTCTCGTCCCTACTTGTACCCCAGATCCTCAATTTTATGGAAACTAGAAAGAGACCTTAGGTACATAAGCAAACCACACCAAAAGGTAGATTCTCTTTCCATTTGAGTCATTTAGACTAAGCAGATACTTGGGGGAAAAATAGAAAGCTACAGTCCAGACCCTTCCCACAGTTCAGGAGGAGAAGGTGGGAGAATAATTCAGGCTTTAGTGGGAATCTCTGAGTGGGAAATCAAGTGGCCAGATGGGGCAGGAAGGAACAGAGAATGTCTAGGCCACTGTGGAAAGATGAAGCAAGAGTCCTGAGCATTTATTGTAAGTCAAGGGCTTGCGGTGTCATGCCAGCCTTCTGTGGTTTATATTTTGATCATCAGCATCTTGTGGTGGTAAACTACAAGCTCATGGTGGTGGTCACTGGCACCACAAACTTGTGGGTAGCTTCTCTCCTTGGAGTTCCTCTTTCCACCTGAGCCCTTCCAATCCTTAAAAACACTCAAGACACTCCTGTGTTGCTGCAGTCATGGAGGTAAGTGTAGGTCTGTGGGGGTTTGTGTTTGGTAGGAGGGGGTGTTGAATGGCTGTGAAGTCAAGGAAAACAGGAGGAAGCAGAAGAAGCAGGAGAATGGGAACTTCCTTAGGTAGATTCATAACTGATGAAGCACCGTGTCTATCACCTCCTGGAATAAATACTTAAGATGCTAATGCCACGTAACCCAGTCTCTGATTGGTCAGGTTGTTCTTCACCTCCCTTCATTCTGAAGCAGCTCTTCTTCGTTAATGTGTCCTTCCCTCTTTCTTGTTATCTCCCAGAGAGAGAGTAAAGAGTATAAGCAGGTACATTGTGACATCTGGGCCAGCATGCTGGAAACAGTGCCACACAAGACTCAGTGCACGCTCTTACACAGTACCTGCTGCTGTGAGGTCACCTGAGCAAGGGTTCTACCCTCCTGTGTCACTGTCTAAGGGCCCTTATATGCAGAGCTCAGAGATCAGAGCTCTGCCACATCCATTGCCTGAGATGTAGGTGGAGTCTGCCATCCGTAAGCACATGCAGCGCCTCACTTTGGATTCTGAATTGACACAGACTGATGGCCTCACAGACTCTATGCACAGACTGATGGCCTCACAGACTCGATGCTCACTGTCTACAGGCTGAGAACCAGTCTGAGACTTGCTGTCACCGCCTAGTCTTGGAAAGACTCTCTAGGGCCCAGATCTCCCCAAAGTGGCAGCGGTGGTGCACGATGCATGACTCACCTTAAATCCTGTCAGTCTGACAAGCAAATGAGCACACGGTACCTTCTCTCCTTGGGGTTCCTCTTTCCATCCGAGCCCTGGAACGTGGCCTTGATCTTCAGGATCAGCGAGATGTTGATGACGTATTTCCGTTCTGATTCAAGCAGTTCCAGAGCCACAGTTTGCCTTTTTGCTTTAAAACAAACCCAAGAGGAATTTTTGTTGTTGGACGCTAAGCCAGGCAAGAAAGAGATAAACACACTTGGAAAAGCTCAATTGGCAGTGTGTCCCTAGCTTGCAAGAAGGCCTAGGATTCAGTTCCTGCACCAGAAAACCAGGCTTGGTGGTGCAGTTATTATCTGGGAGTTGAAGGCAGGAGGATCAGAAGTCCAGAGTCATCTTCAGCTAACCAGTTCAAGGCCTACTTGGGCCCCTTGAGACAAAAATGAAAAATAAGAAGTGAGGCAGTGATAGAAGAGAGGAGAGGAAAGAGGGGGGTGGAGAAGAGATTGAGGGAAAGGGAGGGAAGGACAGACAGATGGACAGACAGATGGATGGAAGGAGGGAAGAGGGAGAAGGAGGGCAAGCAGGCAGGCAGGGGTATTTGGAAAAGAGGAAAACCAGACTGGAGGTATGAGATTCATCCAGCAAACCAGAGGACACAAAATCATGTGTCTGCAGACAGAGACCCCACTAAGAAGCAGTAGAGGCCGAAGAACTCAAGACTTGGGTAAATGAGGTAAATCTGAATAAACTGTGAGAGCTTCCAGATCGCCCTTGCAGACCTGCTGGCATCCTGGCTTCACTAAATGGGAGAAGCTGTATGAGGGAAGCCCGAGCCTGAGCTGAAGAGGAAGACAGAAAGAGGAGCTGATGAGAAAGTCACCTTCACCTTCAGGTCCCAGAGGGTCGGCAGCCAGGTTTAAACACTCTTGGCAGGAGACAGGTACCCTGCCACCTGATACACTGCACTTCCCAAGTAGGACCCTAAGACATTGACATGAAGAGATCACTTGCTGACAAGTAAAATTTCTACCTAACTAGCGTACCTCTAATGAAGCTCACTGCTGACAAGCTTGGATAATACAAAAGTCCAGGTTACTTGGAGGATTTGGATGACCTCCCTCCCTCCCTCCCTCCCTTCCTTTCAGGGTATAATCTTTCTTAAACACATGAACAATTAAGGCTACTGAGACATTTGAATAATATTATACCATAGAAGAGAGAAAAAATACACAAATGTGTGTGAAAATTAAATCTTTCTCAGAAGCCATCTAGGAAAGGTAAAGACATACACATGCATTTTCTGGAGATGGCTCACCGGGTTGGCATGAGCTCTAAGGATGCAGAGTCCTTAGAGACTTCATCCCAGGGTTGCTTCTCACTGCTGATATGCCTTTCCTGTCACTATTACATAGCCTGCTGATTCCTGGGCATCAGGCCACCCTATTGGGCAGATTTTCTGCAGATCAACGTGAATATGAACTCTCATGTAGTAATGCTATGTAGACAAATTGATGATTTCATAATTCCTGATAATGATTTTATATAACTCCTAAATTTTTTACAAGTAATCTCAAGCCCCCGATAGAAGAAAAGCTGCAAATAGAGCTCTGTAAACCTTCGATGTGTCACTGGCTAATTGCACTAGGAAAAGAAAGAAGGCTTGGAACAAATTATAATCAAGGAAAACATTCTAGGTTAGCTGTGAGACCATTATCTGGTAACTAAAGGTCATAAACCGGGAGTGAACAATTTATTATATGTGCAAGGACAGAAAATATAATATTGACTAGTTTATCTATACAAAACTTTAAAATAAGACACAAGGCAGATAATTTTTCTCTTGGCAAAACTGAGCTAATTTGTGACATAAAAATTATTGCTTTAGGGCTAGAGAGATGGCTCAGCGGTTAAGAGCACTGGCTCTTCTTCCAGAGGTCCTGAGTTCAAATCCCAGCAACCACATGGTGGCTCACAACCATCTGTAATGGGATCCGATGCCCTCCTCTGGTGTGTCCAAGGAGAACCACAATGTACTCACATACATAGAATAAATAAATCTTTTTTAAAAATATTGCTTTAAACTTACAATGAACTTATGGGGCTAGTAACAGATAATAAATGTTAAGTCAAATACTAGTCTTCATGGAAAGACATAAATAATTCTGTTGTAACTCTTTTAAGTCTTATTGTCTCAAACTTACTCTGAACCTATTGGAATGTAAAAGTATTTAGAAAATCATGTAATCAATTATCCTGCTGTAACGGTTCTACCTGGTACTTGCATGAGGTAATGTTTTAGAGAAAGTATAAACTCTGAGAACAGGAATAAAGCAGCAATGCAGCTCTCTGCAGCTTCAGCCAGAGTGAGTGCTTTCTACAACAGTGCAGCTCTCTGCAGCTTCAGCCAGAGTGAGCGCTTTCTACAACAGTGTAGCTCTCTGCAGCTTCAGCCAGAGTGAGCGCTTTCTACAACAGTGCAGCTCTCTGCAGCTTCAGCCAGAGTGAGAGTTTTCTACAACAGTGCAGCTCTCTGCAGCTTCAGCCAGAGTGAGCGTTTTCTACAATAGTGCAGCTCTCTGCAGCTTCAGCCAGAGTGAGCGTCCGCAGCTTCAGCCAGAGTGAGCGTTTTCTACACGCCTCAACTTTCTCTTCTCCTTGTTTCATTCTCTCTTTTCTTCTCTTTTCCTTTCCTCTCTTCTCTTCTCTTTTCTTCTCTTTTCCTTTCCTCTCTTTTCTCTTCTCTTCTCTTTTCTTTTCTTTTCTTTTCTTTTCTTTTCTTTTCTTTTCTTTTCTTTTCTTTTCTTTTCTCTCTAGTCCATGAAGAATTAACAAACTCTAAGCCTCAGGCCTGGCCAGCAAGGGGCCCAGAGAGAAAAGAATTCTAGCAATGAATATTTTTTTATTCTTAATCCCCTGCAGCTAATAGCAGGAGTAATTTCCAGAAGCCAGCTGCTTTGCCTCAGAATAGCAAAGAGTTAAAGTAGACAGACTAGCCAAAGGTACAGCAGCCTTGGGACCTGATCCTGACTCTAGACCCCTTCACTGCATTACCCAGGGAAACCCTGTGATGCAGGGCAAATCTTATAATTACTATTTGCAAAAGATATGCAAAATATTCTAGCCATTTAAAAATTACTGGATGCTATTTTACAAGAAGAAACTCCTTGACATTTAAACACACACACACACACACACACACACACACACACACACACACACTTTAAGCCAAAGACATCTCCTTTACCTGAGTTCAATTCCCAACAACTACATGGTGGCTCACAACCATCTGGGATCTGATGCCCTCTTTTGGTATGTCTGAAGACAGCTACAGTGTACTCATATAAATAACATAAATAAATAAATCTTTTTTAAAATATGAAGACATTCAGTGTGGTTAATAAAGAATAAGCTACTGAGTGGATTACATGCAACAATGTAGATGAATCTCAGAAACACATAGTGAGAGAAAGCAACTAGGCACAAAAGAACACATAAAGTCTTATCCCATTTATGGGAAGTCCAAGAGTCACAGTGATTCTTTATTTAGATGTTGACTAAAATGAAGCATGAGATAAATGCTTCCCTGCTGTGCTGGGAAGCATAGCAGAAATATATGTTGATCTTGACAATGATCCCAGACAATATTTATATGGAAAAAGTCGAGCTGAGAGAGAGAGAGTCAGTTCTCCTTATGGGTGTGACCCGCAGGAGACAGGCAATGCTCCAATGGCTGGCCCCACACCTTAGAGCTTATGGGCAACACAAATTGGATTATTTTATTAAAAACAACACAAAATGAGGAACCCAAGTGACCAGAGGATAGAGAATGAGGAGTTGGATCTGGGAAGAGGCGGAGGCTGTGGTAAATATGATGAGAAGAAAGTGTAGACAAGAAAGAATTAATTAAAATTTTCCTTATAGTCATAAGCTGAGGCCCACAAAGCTGCTCAAGGGGTACACAAGCTTCATATCCATACAGTAGCCTATACTGCTGTAGCATACACAGCTGCACATACACAGCTGCACATACACACCTGCACATACACACCTGCACATACACATAAAAATACACACCCATTAAAAATTTTTTAAGTTTAAATGTGAATTTTACTCTATGTAAATAAACTTTAGATAAAATATTATTTATAAAATAGCATAAAATATGAAGCAAGTTGTGATGATGTGAGTGAAAACGGCCCAAAGGGTCACATATTTGAGTCCTTGGTCCCCAGTTGGTGAACTGTTTGGGAAGGATTGGGGTTATGACCTCGTTGAAAGAGGTATGTTACTGGAGGCAGGCTTTGATGTTTCAAAGGATTCATGTGATTCCCAGTGCACAAGTCCCCCCCCCCCCCAACGGTTGTAGGTCAAAATTTCAGCCATGCCTTTGCTCCAATGTCATGACCTCTATCCCTCTGAAACCAGAAGCCACATTAAATGATTTCTTTTATCAATTGCCTTAGCTGTAGTGTTCTATCACAGCAACCAAAAAGAAATTAATGCACAAGTAACAAGATAAGCTGTCAAAACGAGTGTAAGGCAGTTGCTGAGGCTTCTTGTTAATAATTTTAAAAAGCTTTTAGTGCTATTTAATTTTTTATGTATTTGCTTAAGAATAATATTTATTTTTTAAAAATTACCCCTCCCCAGTGTAGAAAATGCTACTGTCAGTATTTATTCCCACTGAAGGGAAGGATGGAGAGAAAAGAGAGGAGGAAGGCAGGCGGGAAGGAGGCTGTTGCAGGGTTTGACATGTTGGTGGTAAACCATCAATACATGATGGCTGACTGAATAGATGATCTCCAGGAGCCTTAGTTTTCTGAAGCACAACAATACATAATGACATAAACACCCAGGATCAAGGTGGCAGTCCCACCAGCATATGTGACCCACGCTGAGTCCCTTCCCCTCTCTAGGCTTCAGAGACTTCATCCTGAAAAGACTCAAGGTGGTGCTGCATGTCCACTCTGTGTACACTGCCCGGGTTAGGATCCTCCTGTTGCCACCTCGTGCTGGAACAGCTCACTCTTTGATACACCCACCCACATCCCCCTTCAGGACTCACCAGCTAAAGAGGTTTCACACAGAACGTTTTCCAGGGAGCTATGTCTGCCCTGGCCAGCGTCCTTCAGCTTATCTGGGTGATCTTTTGTGACATATTCCTCGCCCCATTCTTTGCCATCCTTAGGCTGTCTCCACAGGCCAGGTGTGTGATGGCCCTTGGACTGGATCTCGGCTGAGAGAGAAGGCTTAAGGTTTTCATCTGATTCTGGAGTTGTTGGATTCACTCCTGAAAAACAATGCCTGCTAGACAAAAACTTTCTTTAAAACAAACAAACAAAAAAAAAAAATCCAAAACCTTTTATTCTTCTCTCACACCCCAACTGCAGTTCCCACTCCCTCCACCCCTCCCAGTCCCTCTCCCTGCCTCTCCTCTCCCCCAGATCCACTCCTCTGTTTCTCTTCAAAACATGACCAGGCCTCCCAGGGATATCCATTGACATGGCCTGACAAGACACAGTAAGACTGAGCATAAAACCTGTACCAGGCTGAACGATATATCATGACAACCGAGTAGGGGGAAATGGGTCCCAGGAGCAGACAGAAGGGTCAGAGACAGCCCTACTCCCACTCTTAGGAGACCCACAAGAAGATCAAGCTATACAGCTATAAAATATATGCAGAGGATCAAGGTCAGACCCATTCAGGCTCCCTGACCGTCTCTGGAAGCCCTTATGAGCCCTACTCAGCTGACTCTGTACATCACATTCTTGTGTTCTTGACCCCTTTGGACTTTCTTTTTGAAAAAGAAAATAGTATTTGTTACTAACTCTCAACTAATATACTGCTAGATGGGTACCTCATCCCTAAAAGACTAAATATGTCAATTAAGGGTTTAAGAGTGTCCCAAACTGTAAGGAGTCACCTTTCTCTCTTTTTCTGACCCATATGTTCTCTAATTTGTTTTTATGCATAGACTCCACAAAATAAGTAAGCTTTTTAAAAAGCCCAGCACGGTAGTACATACCTGCAATCTCAACGTTTGGGAGACGGAGGCAGGAAGATCGAGTTCAATGTTATCATCCTTAGCTTCGTAAACGTTCAGGGCCAGCCAGGCTACACGAGACTGGGCCTTAATAGACTAGACTAGACTAGTTACACCAACACGTTAACCAAAAGTTAAAGCAGCACTGTTGACTCCCTCCCTGTGTCTGCCTGCTTCCAGGTCAGCACGGCAGGCACCTGCAGCACTGTTAGGAAGAGCAGAAAGGCGAAAGGGAAGGACACCAGAGACACCTGGTGGTGACAAAGGGTACTTCCTCTGGTATTTAGTCCCTTTATCCTATGATGCTAAGTTGGAAGAAGAGGAAAGAAGAGCAGAGGGAAGGTTATATAATGCATACATTCTGGTGAGTTATCAATTAGGTCAATTTGGGAGTAGACTACAGGGTGTGTGAGGCAAGAACAACCGAGTGCTGTGGAGCGTTCCCCTGTGAGAGCTCGGCAAACGCTAGCTTATCAGGAATTGGAATGAGAAAGAACTAAGAAGGTTGATTTATTCTTCTAAAATTTTGCCTGCTCTCCTCTCTCCTCGACTTAAACGAGTCCCTGCACCAGCACGTGTGTAGGAACGTAAGTCAAAAGGATGGATCCACTAATCTAGTGTTATGATTAGAATGGGAAGTCTCCTCTGAAGACCTCAGAGGCACGGATGGCCCTTGATGCAAGCCGCAGTAAGAACAGGAAGTGGCTGGATAAGCAGAGAGGGTGCCACCCCTCTGGTAGAGTAATCCAACAATGGACTCCATTTTTAAAGAGAGTATTTGGAGATGATAAAACTATGAAAGGTTGGGCAAATTTGGGAGAACCTGGTCACTGGGGATATGCCGTTGTACTGTGTACCTTGTCCCCAGTTGCTTCTTATTATTTGAGCTGCTTCCTGGATGCCTTGAAGTAAGCAGACCCTTATACCACAGGCTTCTCACGCTGCTCTGCTCTGTGTCTGCGGCAATGAAGCAACTGACCTTGGATTGAAACCTTTCAAACCAAGGGCTAAAATAAATTTCTCCTTTAAGTGTTTTTTTTTTTTTCCCAGCTATTTGTCAGAGTCAAGAAAGTGATGAACATGTCTGAGTCCTTTCCTGCTTGGCTTGGGCCTGGCCAAGTAGCACAGGGGAGGTGCCTGGACTGCTTAATTGGCTCAGCAGGCAAAGTGTTTGCCTTGCAAGCCCAATAACCTGAGTTCGATTCCCAGAAACCATAAAGGTGGAATGAGAGAACCAGCTTCACACAGCTGTCCTCTGATCTCCACCCCGTGCAGGAGCATGTGCTCACACTTGACGCGCACATGTACACACACACACACACACACACACACACACACACTATACACTCACACAGTAATAAACACTTAAACCCAGAGGAGCCACTTACCAGGACCCATCATCCCCTTCACATTGCTATCTCCTACATGAACAGATCTTGACTCTTGGGCTGCAGAGAAAGGAGAACTCCATTCAGCATCCATTCTACAAACCTGGATTAAGCACCCTCTATGACCCAAGGAAAGGACAGACTCACAAATTTTACAGTTATCCAAAGCTAGTTTCTCAACTGTTAAAGATGGTCACGAGTGTGATATCTATGCAAACAACTAAGAATCCAAGAGGTTTGATCCAGCACAGAAAGGGGTTAGCTCTCAGATGTTCAGAACAAAAGTAAGTAGGGATTAAGAAGGACAATTGCATTTTTAAAATCTTCTTAAAGCCTTCTTTGGCTAGAAGAGTGCAAGAGATCCCATAAAATAACATTTTCACGGGCTGGAGAGATAGCGCAGGAGTTAAGAGTGTGTTGCTTTTGCAGAGGAAAGGGTTCTGTTCCCAGCACTGTGCACAGCCATCTCTAACTCCAGTTCCAGGGAATCCATCTCCCGCTTCTGACCCCCATATACACCAGGCATATATGTGGTACACATACATACGAGTTGGCAAAATATTAATACACATAAAGTGGAATCAATAAACCTGAAAGAGTATTATCCCATTTCTTTAAATGACATTTCAAACCTTTCAATTATAAGGTATTTGAATGAAGCTTTACAACAGAGGACCTACATAAGGAGGCTATCTCTTAAAACAAGGGGTAGGATAGACTGCTCTGAGGTTAAGGGTGCTTACTGCTCTTGCAGAGGACCTAAGGTTCAATTCCCAGCACCCACACTGGGTGTGTTACGGCTGCCTGTAACTCCAGATCCAGGGAGAGCTGAAATCTCTACTGCACTTTCAGATATGTACTCACACAGACTCATATACATAGTTTTAAATAATTAAAAACAAATATTTTTTTAAAAAGAAAGAAAAGGAAGAGGATGAGCCCTTTGTGGTAAACAGCATCCAAGATGGCTCTGCAGTCTTCCTACCCTAAGGCTTTCCTCTCCCGTGGTTGCTCCTGTAAGTGATGCTGGGTTTAGTGATTATCTTCTGAGGAACAGAACATGGCAGGAAAGATGAGCTGCTTCTCTGAATAGTAGGTTACGCAAAGCTACACCTTTGTTCTGAGCTTCCCGTTACCGTTAGAACACATACCCCGGAATAAGCAGATGTCATGTGGGAAAGGCCCATATCCCAGGAACTGCCACACCATGTGCATAATTCTGGAATAAAATGTCCTCTGAGTACAGGTGTAACAGGCTTGGCCAGCACCTCAATGACAACCTACCTCAGGAGAGACCTCACATGAGTGGTACCCAGGTCAACTATGCACAGACTCCGAGCTCAGAGAAGCCTAGGTACCAAACATTTGCTGCTTAGAGCTACTAAATTTGAGATAACAGACAAGACTCACACCACTGTACCATTAAAAAAGGATAAACCAACATTTTTGAAGGTTTGATCCTTTAATCTGAATTTTAGTATGAGCTACCACCAAGTATATGCATGATGTCATAATAAAGGCAACATTTCAACTTTTTTACAGCAGCATGGTAGAACAAGCCATGACTATGTCTCTATCATAGGGAGGGAAGGAGAGGTTGCCAGGATCTTAAATCCAGCTGGTGAGACAGCTCAGCAGAGAAAGTTGCTCACTGTAAAAGGCTGACAATTTGAATCTGATCTGAAATTCATGATAGAAAGAGGGGACCCACAGTTAAAAGTTGCTACCCTCCATACCCAAGCTGTGACACACTCACTCACACACACACACACACACACACCATACATACACACCCATAAAACTAATAATAATAAGTAAAACATTTTAAATAAGGTAATGCATGTGAGCACTGCAATTATCTGGATTAGTTGTTTTCAGTGGATTAAAAAAAAAAATCCCATGGATGTATTCCAGCCTAAGAGGTCTGTCAGCCGTTGTGTGAAGATGCACAAATAGGCTTTGTAAATCTAATTTTAAAGAGTCTGTCTAGTGAATACACACAGATGCCCCAGATCTGGTACTGATCTGACCTCTACCCTGAGCCCGTCTTGGGCTCTTCACCTTCATGGCCATCTTGATTCATCTTGCTCTTTACAATGTACAGTGAAGGAGAAAGGCCCACCAATGGAGCCCCTCCCAGACGATCAAGCCACTGTCCACAGACTGCACACACAGCTGCTAAAAGACCTGCTCCTATGTACAGGCAAATGGCCAATAGCCCAGTAAGTCTGGACTCAGAAGTTCACCAAGTAAAAGCCACTCGCCTTAGAATTTTACACTCAGTTATTCGTAACACATGTAACTGTCTATGAATCAGTAAAGGACATTGTTCCTGAGCCACAAGGATGGAGAATCAGCAACCCTGCCATTGAGCTGTTTACACTTGATGGAAAAATCATCTAGACTACCTTTTGAGGAGTTTCTATACATGACTAAAACAAGGAGGGGAAGGGAGAGAGGGAAAGGAGGAGGGGGAGGGAGGAGAGAGAGAGTTACAAACTACAGTAATTTCTACATTCATTCATTTTTCTGTACGTAGGTACTTTGTTGGACACTCTTGAAAATATAATGATGTAGCAAATTTTGTCTTCTTTTGTTTATTTTTTTTCCTGATTCGAACACAGGTCCAGAATCGCAGCCCTTGAATACTCCTTTGGTACTACAAACACACCATCTTGCCGCATCTGCATACAGAGGATGTGGTTGGCAACTGTCTCAGCTCACAGACAGCACCAGCCTGGCTCTCAGAGAAACATGGGTGCCTAGTGACAGTGCCATAGATAACTATTTAGAGTATCTTTTTTGAAAATCCAGTTCTCTTAAGGTTAGTATAATATTGAGTACATAAATTATTTTTAATCTAATTGACACTTAGAAGCAATGTCAAAATTAGTATTTTCCACAGAGAGAAAAACGTTAAAACTGGGCAGTCTCTTGGGAACTGTGGGGTCATCGGATGCCTTCTAAATCGTAGAAACCAGCAAAGTGCTGAGCGGTATAGCAACACGCTTTCTTCCACGGGGAAGGAGGATGTGAGTGCTTCCCACGTTTACTCAAGCCCTAGGAATCAGGGAGAACGATGTGTGGTTAATCCCCCAAGGTTGACGAGCTGTACCTTTTTCATAAGTCTGAGAAGGCAACATGTTGGTGAAGTCGTCACTGGGGAGACCGGACTCGGGGACATTGATAGAGCGGAAAGGACTTCCTTGTGTCGGTGCAGACGCAGGCGCAGGCGCAGATGCCGGCCCGGCCTGTGCTCCATGCTCTTCCTTTTGGGCTTTCCTAGCAAAGGAGACAACAGACAGGACCTTGGTTCTTAGTCTGATAGATTAGGAACGGTTCTATTCAGAGTAATACCAGAGAATGAATTTTTAGGTTGAACTATATAAATTTTCCTTTTTATTTTTTTTTTAATGTGCAGCCAAGGCACACACAGGTTGAACTATATAAATTGCTATTTAAAACAAAATTAAATTATAAATGGTTAAAGCCGAAGAGTTCATATGGTTCAATTTAATTCACCAACTTTAAGTATTATAAATTACATCTAATTGTGATGTTTTCATTCTTATTTTTCTATTACTGGCTTCCCTGTCACTGGGATCTTTGATTTTGTTTTGATTTTCGTTTGTGACACTGGGTCTCACTAGATAGCCCTGGCTAGCCCCCCAGGCTTGTAGTATAGACCTAGACATAGAGCCTCCTGCCTCTTCCAACTGCTAGGATTAAAGGGCTGGCCGCCATGCTGGCTCTTCTCGGGGTCTGTAACGTTTGCAGGGTTGAGTACTTGCATGGGATGATTTACATTCCCTTACCGGCTCAATCGCACAATACCAAGAACCAGAAGCACTTCACCCGAAAAATGTAACCATCACCTGTTTTCCAGGCTCAGACAACTATGATTCCCATAACATACCAATGAGGACAGCAACTATTTACTGGGAACAATGACTTGTTTCTACCTGTTGGAAGCGCTGACTATTTTTTTTTCATAAAAAAACATAATAACAAGTATAAGTAAATAACAGCAGCACTGGAGAACCTATGGGAAGTTTTAAAACAAAGGAAAATCACTGCTGTTGCACATTCTTAAAACAGCAATCACTCTCTAGTTATCTGTTTACATGTCTTTACATTGAAAATCAAGCCATGTATACACTGCATATCATTTTAATTTCATGTCATATCATGTTAAATATATTTTTCCCATGAAATGCTACCATCCATTTTTATACTAACCATTTTTTACCATTTGCAAATGTGTTTGTATGTTTGCATGCATGTGAACACATATATGTAGATACATGTTCATGCATGTGGAAGCCTGGAATTGAGGTTGTAAGTTATCCTCCACTACTCTTCTACTCATGCCATCGAGGCAGGGTCTGTCAATCAAACCCAAAGCCCACCAATACGACTAGTTCACGGGATGGCATACATTGTGACATTTATATGGGCTAAAGATCCAAGCTCTGTTGCTTTTATGGATTTGTGGTGAGTGTTTGGGGGTTTTGTTTGTTTTGTTTTGATGTTCTTTGTGTGTGTGTGTGTGTGTGTGTGTGTGTGTGTGTGTGTGTGTGTGTCTATTCACCTACAGAGGCCAGAAAAGGGTGTTGGATCCCCTGGAGTTGGAGTCAAGGCATTTGTGAACCACCTAGTTCTGGGAACTAAACTCTGGTCCTCTGCAAGAGCAGCCAGTGTTCTTGACTATCAAGCCATTTCTCCAGCCCCAGTATTAACCAGGAATATATGGCTTCATCCCTTCCAGCACAGGCTGCTCTACGCTGCTCAGGAACCCACTCCTTACGTGCTAACAGCTGGAGGTTTTCTCAGGGCTTCTGTGGATAAGCCATTGCTTACGGGTTTGCCCTGAATATTTTTAAGATACTCACTTGGCTTTAACCTTTCGAGATTCTCTTCTCTTCTCCTGCTGAAGCTGTTCGATTTTCTGCTGCATTTCTTCTTGCTTGGAAGTGATGGCCTGAATCATGGCCATCGCATTGCTCAGCTCTTCCTACGAGGCAATAAGTGCTACATTTTACACTGGCTTGTGGGTAAGAGATCATATAACAGCCGCTCTCCCATAAGCCTTTACCTAGTTGTATGCTTTTGAGTAAACGGGGAATGAGAGATGAAGTATGCTTTCGTTGTGGTTTCTTATTTCAACACAGGCCTCAGAAACTGCAAACCGTGCAGTAACTATTGTTCCCTGATAACTAACAGATGACTCAGCGGGAACGTTCATACCCTCGGCTGAGGTAAGAAAAGACAAACCTCCCGCTTCCGGTACTGGGACCAACATACTCTTTCCATCAGGGAAATGAGAGAGCCTCCCACCTTGAAGTAGTTTAATGAATTCTTCATCTCCGTGACTTTCTCTTCCATTGAACATCGGCAGCTCTTGACCTTCTCTTCCAAAGCGTATTCTCCATGTTGGATCCGTGTCAGCTCCTGCATTGCTTCTGTGAAGCCCGTTTTCAGTTCCGAGGCCAGGGCCTGCAGCTGAACAGTTGGGGAAAAGTGAACTTGGCTTGCTGTAAGTTTTTATAAGAGGCGCCAGTGAGCCCCTGACCTCTTCCTCTTCTGAGAACACAAGCTCTTGAAAACTCTCGTGGGCTTTGTTTACCCAAGTCTGGAATCTTTTAGCTGACTCTGCCCCTATTCGTCCAGGGCAGAGGTCACCTATGCTGTGTACATTGAAGCTTGACAAGCAACAACAAAACACATGGTTTGTTCAGATCCTCATGCATGCTGCCATTACTGAAGAGCCCTTGACACAAGAATGAGGCTGAACCGGGAGGCGATCACCCGCACCATTAATCCAGTTTAGGAGACAAAGGCAGGAGAATCTCCGACTTCAAGGCCAGCCTGGCCTACAGAGAGTCCCCAGACAGCCAGGACTATGAGAACACTTCTAAGAGTCTGTTTTATCTATAGAGCAAATATCAGAGGCACTTCCACAGAGACTAAATTAAGGTGACAGATGACCTTGTCTTGATTTTATAATCTAATTAGGAATAGAACTCTTAGGTCCACATCTCTCTTCAAAAGAGAAATGTTCAGCAGGCTTATTCTGTAATTTAAAATACCATGTTTGGAGAGATGGCTCAGTAGTTCAAAGCAGTTGCTGCTCTTGAAAAGCCCAAAGTTTGGCTGCCTGCACCCACCCAGACTGCTCTTGGCTGCCTGTAACCAGATCCAGGAGAGCTGAAGCCCTCTGCTGGCCTGCTAGGGCACGATGGTCATGCATGCAAATCCACACACAGACATATACACACAATTTTTAAATAAGGACATCTTAAAGTATCTACCAAGTAAGGAGCTAAAGGTAAATCCCAGGCACCCTGGCAATCCACACGTGTGTCTCTGCATATTCGAGCTTCTGGACATTTCCAAAACCAGCTCATTCAAGTGATCCCAGCCTGCCCTGCTGCAATCCACCACAGCCTAGTGCCCTACACCACAGCTGTCAGATACAGATGTTCGGCTTCTGTTGTTTTCACAAATGGTTTTCATCTAGGACTGGGAGTAGGGAGAAGTAAGAGGGAGCAAAGCGATTGTTCTGCAGAGAATGAGCAGAGCCCGTGGAGCAGCCAGAGCTTGGAGCTGGGGAACAGCACCAGTGACCAGCTTGCTTTTCCAATCCAGTGACCAGCTTGCTTTTCCAATCCAGTGACCAGCTTGCTTTCCCAATCCAGTGGCCAGCTTGCTTTTCCAATCCAGTGGCCAGCTTGCTTTTCCAATCCAGTGACCAGCTTGCATTTCCAATCCAGTGACCAGCTTGCTTTTCCAATCCAGTGACCAGCTTGCTTTCCCAATCCAGTGACCAGCTTGCTTTCCCAATCCAGTGACCAGCTTGCTTTCCCAATCCAGTGACCAGCTTGCTTTCCCAATCCAGTGACCAGCTTGCTTTTCCAATCCAGTGACCAGCTTGCTTTTCCAATCCAGTGACCAGCTTGCTTTTCCAATCCTTCTTGCTGGTTTTGCTGCTGTCTGTATGCACACATGATTCTGGGGATCAAACGCACACGTGTGGAAGTCACATGACTACGCTGTGGAGTTGATTCTCTCCTTTCACCTTTCCATGTGTTCGAGATTTGAAACTAGGGTCACCAGGCCTGGGCGGCAAACTCCCTTTCCCAATGAACCGTCTCACCAGCCTCTCATTCCAAGCATTTTAAACGAATCTTTGTGATGTCGAAGCAAAATCTGTGCAGATTTTACAACTGGAAGAAGACACTGGTTTTCACTGCAGTGCCCTGAGATGCTCCTATTCCTGCCTTGTGGGGTCGGGTGAGAAGTAGAAGAAAAGGGAACGTTCCCCAGGGAAGATGGGTGTCATCACGGCTGCCCAGGGTGGACATCTGGTTTTCCCCAGAAGCCAAGAGACAACAGCAGAGACAACAGAAAAGTCAAAAGAACTTTTCCTCAGCTGGAGAACCCCAGCTCTCAAAAACTTTAAAATTGTCCGCAATGAAAAAGCTAGAGAAAGGACCCAAAGAGCTGAAGGGGTTTGCAGCCCCATAGGAGGACCAAGAACATGAACTAACCAGTACCCCCAGAGCTCCCTGGGACTAAACCACCAATCAAAGAAAACACATGATGGGACTCATATCTCTCGCTGCATATGTAGCAGAGAATGGCCTATCAATGGGAGGAGAGTCCCTTGGTCTTGTGAAGGTTCTATGCCCCAGTATAGGGAAATGCCAGGGCCAGGAAGTGGGAGTGAGTGGGTTGGGGAGCAGGGGGAGGGGGGAGGGGATTTTAGGAGAGGAAACTAGAAAAGGGGATAACATTTGAAATGTAAATAAAGAAAATATCTAATTTGAGAGAGAGAGAGAGAGAGAGAAATTCAGATCAAAAAGTGAAAAAAAATTTAAATTCAGATACATTCTCTAATGACCGTATACGGGGATTCTGGGAATTGTATAACTGTTTTGGACAGTTTGAACAATTTCTCCCCACATACTTGAGTGAAGTAAAACCTGCATCCTCTAAGGAGCATCAGAGCGCAGACTCTCCAGGGAGGGGAAGGCGCCATGTGCGCACAGCCACGGGCCGGAGGTGAGGAGTCACGTGTGAGACGCCTGGGCTCTTCAAGCCCTCTTCAGCTGTAGGCAGGTTGGTCCTGCCTACCAACCTGCCCATGGGAATAAAAGCACTTGGAAGACTAGGTCTAAACGCGGAGCTCTCTGCAGCTCTCCGATCGGACATGCCACGGCTCGCCCCATAGCTTAGAACCAAGTCTGCCTTGTGCTCCAGCAAGCTGAACACATTCCTCATCTCATTGGCTTTTTCATGTGAAGCTGATCCAGAGAGGTTACGGTCCCTCCATCCTGCTGCTGGAGACGGGCTCCCGCTTGAAGCTGGCTCAGAGGAGCCTTGAACTTCAAAGCCACAGAGGGCATCTTAGAAAGCGGAGAGAGTCCAAGCTCTTCCTAATTACGGCTCTACTTCTCAGTTTTTTTCTTTCTCAGCTTCTTAACTCTTCACAAGATGATGCTAGTAGACATCTTCCTCTTTTTTCCATCAAACATCTCTTGAGCCTCAAACTAAAAGTTCATGAATTCCAACTTGTACTTTATGAAGCCTTCCCACTTCTTGCCAACGTATTACCAAGGTTGGGAGCTACCATGAGGCAGACTCAAGGGACTGTGCTGTGCCTTAGGACTTTGTAAACGCATCAATGTCGAGATTTCAGAAACATCCACAAGTTATGCAAAATTCCTACAGTCCCTGATGCTGTATGAGCAAGAGCCCCAATGTCTCAGGATTCCAAGGACACAAAAGGAATTGTCTTGCTTTTTACTTTTAACCCAAACTGCAGGGGAAACTTGTGTTTTTCTGTCAACCTCTAACTTCCAGTTTTAGGTCTCCATATTGATCCTCAAGGATGCTGTGATTAACCAAGCATTGTGGCGCATGCCTTTAATCCTAGCACTCAAGGCAGAGGCAGGCAGATCTCTGAGTTTGAGGTCAGCCTGGTTTACAAAGTGAATTCGAGGACAAACAGGACTACACAGAGAAACCCCATCATTTTTTTTCTTTCAGATGCTGTGTTTAAAGCACATACTAGGCATTGAGTACTTTAATTCTGAGAGGAAATGCCTCACTGAAGGTGAGGTCAACCTGCTGTGTAGAAACTTTTGTTACTGATGCCTGCAGACACACTGACCTGGAAGAGCTAACTGCTCTGGTGTCGAGACTTTCCTCAATGGCAGAAAGCACGGAGGTCTAACAAGGTTGTAGAGATCCCAGACAACCCTCAATGGCCTTTTTGACAATGAAGACTGCACACGAGACTTGTTCCCATAGTTTGAGATATGAGCTTATTTTGTATCTCAGGCTAACCTAAAACTCAGTGTAGCTCAGATTGGTCTTAAACTTGCTGAAATCCTCCTGTCTCTGACTCCTAAGTAACAGACATGAGCCACCATAGGATAACACCATGAACCCAGCCCAGTTATTCAATTAGAGGTCTTTTGGATGCATAGCTTATTACTTTAAACTACCTTTGAGGCAAGTCAAGATGACAGGAAATTATAGGGATGGGGAAAGGGAAGGGCCCCCCTCACTGTAGAGACTGTTTGAAGTCTATGGTCAACTGGGAAGCAGAACTTCCAACATCATTTCCATCTGTTGTGAATTCCAGCATCTCACTGATGGCTGCTTCGAAGGTTGCTGATACAGAGATAACACAATAACCAAGGCTCAGGCCTGGATATCTATGACCTTGGGTGGAGTCTCACTCCTCTCAGATTATTTTCAGGGGGAATCTCGCAAACAAAACTATTAGCTTTCTTTTTAAGCAGTGTAGTATGCACACATATGTTTGAGCATATGGGTACAGGGGCATCTTGCTATGGTACATGTCAGAGGACAAACTTGGATGCCAGGCTCATTTTCTATTTTGTATGAAACAGTCTTTCCTGTGTTCTCCCTGGATAATCCAGTCTAGGGGATCTGTGCCACAGGGGATTCTCCCCACCCCTACCCCCACTCCTCCTGACTCCCCATGGGAGCACTGCAATTATAGGTATGCACTGTGCTCTTGTGACAGGCGTGTCCCACAGAGAAATCCCCTCAACCTCTGTGCTCTGGAGTCCTTCCTTCTTAATTGCCATCCTGTCGGGTGAACCTGAGGAAATAGCCTGTGATCTCATTGGAATTCTTTGGCCACTCTCTGAAGAGAATAACTTCAGAAGTCACCAAATCCCGTGGGAAAGCATTATAAAGACAGCAGCCATAATTTGGGGCTCACCATACTTTCTTCCTGGGCATGCCTCTCTTAACCCTTGTGTTTAAAATCATATCGCCATCTCTTTCATTGACCTCTAACTCTGCCCCATACTGGCTTTTCCTGAAATTATTTTCCACAGTTCGGCCAAGGACCGAGCTTTGCCTGAAGAGGTCTCTGGAAACTTCAGGTGTCTGAGGAAGATGGCTGGAGTTGTGTCTCTGTCTCTTCACCACTGACATTTTTATTATAAAGAAAACTAGGCAATAAAAAGTGAGAACTGACCGAACTCTCCTTCCTTCCACCTGCCACGAAACCATAGTTCCTTCTGTGTTATAGGACATGAACAAAGGGCTAAGTCAAATCCTGGAGACTCTGGTGGGTTTTGTTTTGCTTCTGCCCCTCATCTTGTGTTTCTCTTAGATTCTTGTTTACATTGGGCTTTGGTTTTGAGACAGAGCCTCACTCTGCCGCACTTTTTAGATCTGTTTTGTTGAGACAGGGTCCATGTGATGCAAGCTGGCTTTGAACTTCTTATCTTCTTGTCCTTGCCTTCCCCAGCTTTCTGGGTTCTGTGCCGCTCTCCACCCCATTCAGCTTGGCCTTTTCATACTGAACCTTTTAAGAAACACTTTGGAGTTGGTTTTGATTTGAGCAAACAATGAAGATCTTTCTTTTTCCCAGCACTGTCTTCCCATCAGCCAGAATAACTGCATCAGACTTCTTTCCTTCCAGACTATCACTCACGTGTTCAAGTGCTAGTTAATGACTATGTATAAGCTGGGGTTTATGCTGAGAGCACCGAGGGCAAGGCACTAAATCCCTGCCTTTGGGTTTACATTCCAGATTAGGGAACGGGAAAACAGATTTTCTCTTGATACCGGGTCTCACTGTGCAACCCTGGCTAGTCTAACTTACTCTGCTCACCAGGCTGGGCCTCCAACTTACAGAGATCTACTGCCTTTGTCTGGGGTTGAAGGCTTGCTCCACTATATCCTGTCCTGGAAATATTTTTTAAAATCAATTAATACAATAACATCTGCAAGGAATGAAATCTACCAAAAAATGGGGAAAATGTTCCCTTTGCTCTTCAGGTTCATTGTCCCTTCTAAAGCAGATCGTATTTTCTGACAGTCACCTGCCCTTTTTCCTCTTCCTTAACTCCTCCTTCTTTTGATTAAGAGTTTCTTGGAATTAACAGACTTGGGAAGTGCTCTCTTAAAACAGAGAAGGCATCATCAGCCATCAGACTTTCCCAGCTCCAACCCTCCAGTGTGAACTGGTCTCCATGAATCTGTGGCACGGTGAGAGAAGGAGGGCACATCCCTCACCCACAGCTAAATTTAATCAGCGTCGGGGGAGTGACCCACATATCTATAACAGCTTCCAAATCATACCTGACTTTCAAGAGGCACTCACACATATCCAAAGGCCATAGGCAGGTCAGAGGAGGAGGACAGACAGAGGGGAGCACAGAGAGCATTTAGAGGCCTTGTCGCCAAGACGCAGCACATCAGCCCTGAGGAGACCTACCCTGTCCCCGGGCTCCCTGTCCCCAGGCTCTGTTCGAGCTGGCTAGCCTAGATGAAATAATCTTTCTTAGTAGTCCATTGTCCCAATGATTGGCCTGTCCTTGAGTAGTCTGTTCAAATCTTTCAGTCAACAGTCATCCATCTCTTCCCTACTAAATTATATCAATGCCTTCACTGTAGCCTTTTCAAAAGCCTGCCTCATATGAGCTATTCATCAATGTATTTTCAAGATTTTCAGACATTCAAAAAAAAATTAGAAAGTCCATCACATCTGTTTAATTTCCAACTGGGCTAAGCAGCAGACTTTGCACCTAGTAGCTACTCACGAAATATAAATGAAATTCGCACAAGGCTGTTTCTTCTTCTCCTTCCCATTATTGATCTAAGAACACAGTTATCGTTGCTTTGTGCTCCTGGTGCTGGCTTGTTCTGGTTGGGCCCACAGAGCAAGGAGCTCATGCAGGATGCTTGTTACGTCGACTTTAGCAGCATTTAAACTCAACTCATCTAATTAAGATTCCCTCTGAGCTCTCTGCTCCCCACACTCCAGTCTTGCTTGAAACAGCCTTAAAACTCAACACAAGGAACTTGGGGGATTGCTCAATAGGTGGCAGTACTTGCCTCTCAGACCTGACAACCTGCGTTCTATCACACAGACCCACATGGTGGAAGGTGAGAATTACCACACATACACACACATACAAACACACACATAAATACACATATACGTATACATACACACATACAGATATACACCCATACACACAGATAAACATACACAGAGACACACACATACATACACCCATAGACACACAGACACACAGAGAGACACACACTAATAAGTAAATAAAAATAAATAAGTGTTAAAAAAAAATTAAGAGCCTCTCCCCCAGGACCAGCTTAAACTCTGTCAGCTCTCTCTGATGTAAATTCCAGATAACGGTGCTAAGTCTAGAAAGAAGCACAAACTGTCTTTATAAGACAGCATATGGCAGAATAAATGTCCATAATTGCTAAGGACAGAACTTTGATTCAATTTCTGGGTAGAAGATAGAAGCCAAATAAATTCTATTTACACAGTTGGAGCAGCCCACTGGAACTCTTGTGGCAAAAATACTTTGCAAAACTTTGTCTTTGTAAAGGACTTAATTATGCCATTGTTTAAAATGAACTTAATTTTTTTCCTGTCATCATTTGTAATGTTAATACTCTTTTAATTCTCAGTTCTCCCTGGTGGGTGGGGAAATAATTAAGAAAAGCATATTTAGCCAGGTGGTGGTGGCACATGCCTTTAATCCCGGCAACTCAAGCGGAGAGGCTGAGGGAACTCTTGAGTTCTGTACTGGTTTACAGAGTTCCAGGACAGCTAGAGCTACAAAGAAAGCCCCTGTCTCAACCAACCAACCAAACAAACAAACAAACAAACAGAATAATTCTAAAAAAATTTTTACACAAGGTCTCACTCTGTAATCTAGGCCAGCCTTGAACTTGTAAAACTGGTGTTTCAGGGTCCCCAGAGTAAGGGGTTATGGTGTGCACCACCACTCGTGGCTAAGAAAAGGCAGCTCTTTCTGAAAGCGCTCTAATGGCAATGCTATTGCCTGCTGTGACCACAGTGACAGTGCCACAGGCAAGAAAAACAGAGCTGAGGTGGGGGTATAGGCGCTCTAATTTTACAAACAGAATGGTTCAAAATGAGTGGCCTCTGCCCTGCCTGCTCCTTGGCCTGTTAAAGCCAGGGCACCTGGAAGCACCTAAGTGCTAAACATCACTGTGTGTGAAGGACAGTCACCACTGTTCACAGGGCAGGACTCACACCAATGCGATTGTCTTTACCTGGTAAATCTGTGTGGAAGGGCTATTCACCGGCATGTGTTCATTCTCTCCTGCAGGGAGAAAGAGCTTTGTTCAGTCACTAGGATGTGCTCTACCTGGCCTCTCATTGGCTACATATAGGAAATAAAGTAATACACAGGATCTTATAACTGCCTGATTGACAAGAAACAGATGATTCCAGAACACAAAAGTCAGTTGGTGACAGGGACGCTCACTCTCATTTATCCCCCACACTGGCCAAACGATACCTACATGACAAAATGACCCCAGTAGAAACCCCTTTCTGACCACAGAAGGGAAATTTCTCTACCAAACCCAATGATGTGGCCATTAACTGACCAGAGGGGACGCCCTGGAGGGGATGCCCTGGGAGGACCTCCCTAAAGTTTACCTGAGCAGACATAACTGTTCTCTGCCAGGGTTATGGTTGGAGTAAATTGTCAACACTTCACCTCTGGGCACACTTGTGAGGGACTGTCTAGAGCAGGGTTGGTCTCTGAGAATGATCCCGAGGAATTGCCTTGGTTAATTCATGCAGAAAGACGCATGTTTATTTGGGGCAGGGGCATTCTCCGAGCATCCTGGACTATATAAAATGGAGAGAGCAAGGTGGCTGGAAAGATGGCTCAGCAATAGGAGGCCTCACTGCTTTTGTGGGGGACCTGGGCTTGATTCCCATTACTTGTAACTAGAGTCTGGGGGATGTGATGTCCCCTATATCTTCTGCAGGCACCAAGTATGCGTGTACTGCACATACATATTTGCAGGCACATTTTTAAAAAATGTTTTTCACAAAATGGAGAGGACAAGCATGAATGTGCTGCTCTCTGCTCTTATCTGTGGCTGTAACGTGACCAGTTCTGTCAGGCACCTACTGCTGCAGCTCCCTACCACGAGGGACTGTCACCTGGACTTACGAGCCAGTGAAACCCATCTCCCTCAAGTCGTACTTTATCATAGCAACAGGAAAGGGAAGCCAGCCAGGTAGCTGTCACTGATCTCAGGAAGACACATAAACCGTCCCTACTTCTCCCTCCTCTCTCTGATCATCGCCAAACTCTGCCCTCATCTCCCGGCCACCATCATCAGATGAGGGACTCTTGTCTAATCAGGCAGGAGGGCTGATGGGAAGGAACTGCCAATGGGAGTTTCTGGAAGATTATAGGCAGAAAGAGTGTCACTACTAGAGTCACAGGGAGACACAGGGAAACCTGATGGAGCAGGCTGTAATAAAAAAAAAAATCATTTACAACTTAGGGAGAAAACCAGGCTGGCTCAGGAAGTCTCTTTCAGAAGCACCCAGGTTGGCCTGAAGAGGAGGCCACCAATGCAGGGCATCAGCTCAGCCATTCTGTTGCTACTCCTGCAGCATCCCATTGCACAGGGGTCACATCGCATGCAGCAAGCAGCTTTCATGAAACTCCTCACTGCAAGCCTTTGGTTGCGTGGGTGTACACATAGTTCTCCTTAGACATACTGGTATAGAAGATCCCTTGAAGGAACCAGCCTCCATATGTTAACTTTCTAACTAATATGTAACCTCAGTCTAGAACCTGGACTTGGTAGAGCGCATCCCTATAAAATCCCAATGGTGTGAGGTTACCAAAACTCTTCAGACAAGCTTGAGTAAGGATAATTTAGCCCGTTTTATATTATGCCCAAACAAATGGCA
The DNA here is from genome assembly GCA_902729485.2 of Mus minutoides. NCBI lineage: Eukaryota > Metazoa > Chordata > Mammalia > Rodentia > Muridae > Mus > Mus minutoides. Next base: position 689,513 of record LR749873.1, on the reverse strand, counting down.
AGAAGCAAGCCTGAGAAACGCAGACCAGGACCTTAGGCCTAAATGTGACACTTTGTAGCTATCATCCGACTGCTCTCTGACTGCTTTCTCCATCCGAAATGGCAACAGTGACTGCTTCTGTCTAGTAAACAGGGAAAGAGAGGGTCTGCTTGTTCTCTAGGACTGCCTAGAAGGTCTCCCTGTCTATTAGAGAGTGCACCTATTCTACGCAGCCTGAGGCAGCCCTCAAGTTATCACTGAGGAAAAGAGAAGGACTCAAGCATTTTCTGTATCCCAGCAAGTCTATGTCCCCAAGGTGAGGACAGGAAAATGGCATTTGGTAGGACAGACTGACACCTGAGTTTCCTGAATCCCAAGCTCCAAAGCAAGATGGGAATCTGACCTTGCTTTGTTTTGGATTTTTCCATGGTGCCCGTTGCTTCTCTCCTCCAGCTCACTCTTCAGCATTTCGTCATCCTCGTCCTGGATCAGGCCACCTCTCCTTCCCTGCACCTGCCAATTAAAAAATTGAGGATATCTGGTAGTACTGTGAGGACACTAAACTGGTTTTATGGGTTAGCTTTGAAACACCAAATGCAGCTAAAAGATAAACAATTTCAGGAGAGCAAATTGCTAAACTGAGTAAGCCTTTAACTTGAAACTTAAAGTCAGGGGCTGGAGAGATTGTTCAACACTTAAGAGCACTGACTGCTCATCCAGAAGACCTGGATTCAATTCCCAGCACCCAGATGGCAGCTCACAACTATCCAGTTCCAGGAACTCTGACTCTCTTACAGACAGACAATCAGGTAAAACACCAATGCACATAATATAAAATTAAATAAACTATTTTTAAAAAGCAAAGTCAGATATTTTACTTTATTATTATTATTAAGGAGGCGCACATACCACATGCACATAGAGGTCAGAGGGCAACTTTGTGGAGTCGGGGTTCTCCTTTCTCCTTTATGTGGGTGCTGGGACCACACTCAGGTCATAAGGGTCCTAAGACAAGTACTATGACCAGCTGAACCATCTCACTGGTCTGCAAATATCATTTTATAACTATGAAATTCATTACTAAAAAGTATGGTGGTTTTTAATACGTGACACTCTCCCTTGGATCCAATCAAGTGGCTTTATTTAATGGTTTTATTAGCTACTTGCTGTTTAGGGAAATTTCCCTAAGAAAAAAACCCTGAGCAAGAAAGAAGGGCAGTAAGTCTGTGTCTGGTCCCCCTTTTCAGCTCCTGGTGTCCTTTGTGCACAGGAGAAGTGTAAAAAATGTTGGCTGGCTATCGTGACCTCACAACTCGAAGATGCAAGTTCAGAATGCAATCCAATACAAGTAGGGAATGCAAAGGCCGGGCCTCACTTAGCCACTCTGCATTTCTCCCCTTTGATATTCTAACCCTTTCTTGTGTTGGCTCAATTCCACCATCTTATGAACCTCCCACTATGAAGGGTGACAGTGCCAGGTTCTCCTAGCCTCCCATACCTAAGGTTTGATGAATATGACATTAATCCCCATGTGAAAAAAAAACTTTAAATATGTAAAGCCAAATTGCTATGGATAATCTACTTCTGTGGATTTAGTTATCTAACCTATAAGTAATTGGAAGCAGGCAAGCAAACACTCATGTCCTAAAATGAAAATGTGTATGTTTCAGAGCTACGGTGTCAGAAAGCTCACAGATACAAATTTGTATGACCACTGATTTCAACATGTGTGTGCGTGTGTGTGTGTGTGTGTGTGTGTGTGTGTGTTTGATCAACAGACGTTAGAAATCTTGTTCTATTTAGTTAATTACAAAAGCAAAAGTAACTATACATACATGCATACATACAACACACACACAACCAACCACACAGCCTAGAGCTGGAGAAGGTGAAGACAGGAGTGGCTGGGGCTGCAGCCCTGAGAATATGGTGGCTGCAAAGGGCAACCTGTGGCCTAGTGCCTTCCATGTGACCTGCTGCCAGAGCAGTATCCTCTGTCCCCAGAAGAACAGGCCCTGGCTGCCAAGTATAACGTATGAGCTGTATGCAGAAGCTACTACTGAAGTTCTCTGGTGGCTTCTAGCATGAGAGGGATCCATATGCAAATGGATTCACCCAGACCAGAGGCTGAACTAAGGTGCCCCGGGTACCCGGAGACCTAGACATGCATATCAGGAATTGTGGGGACACATCTCCTACACCTGTTTCATAGAACATCATTTGTAAACAGCGCTTCGGGTTCTTGGCCTTCATGGTTTCCATGTTCTGGGTGGGGCAGACGTTCCCTTCCTACTAGCCTGTGGGGCCGAAGATTTATACTATTCTATACTTGGAAAGGGACAGCAATCCTACCAAAGAACCTGAGCCGGTCATTCTCTATGAGCTCTGAGGAGGCCACATGGGCTTTTGTGCCCACTAGCTAGGACTCCCTCACTCCTAGAGATTTAACCGTAATGAAATCCCTAATAAAAGTCAGTGCCGTGGTACAAACATAACAAAACAGTACAGTACGGTGGGAACACATAGCACGCCTCTACTTGAATAGTGACCATCATCTGTGCTCACATTGTCCATAGATAACATAGGACATTTTAGCTACCATTTACTCTTACTTTGTAACAAAGCATCTTATCTAATCTCAGTGTCGGATTGCCATTATTTACACCCACTTTTACTACACTCATTTCTTCCCTTTTCCTACCAACATGGATCTCTACTGCTCTTTCATGCCTTTCTGTCTTCACGTGATCACATCCAAGCGTATCTATAGTATATCTCGTGTGTGTGTGTGTGTGTGTGTGTGTGTGTGTGTGAGACAGAGAGAGAGAGAGAGAGAGAGAGAGAGAGAGAGAGAGAGACAAGGCTGCTGCTGAACACTCATTTTTCTACCTTTCTGCCTTTCTGTACTTTACCATTCTCACTTAATGGATCACAGAGATGTCTCTAGACTTAATCATTCATATCTATCCTATTGGCTGTCTGATACTCCGTAGTCTGAACCAACCATGTTGACCATTCATACAATGTTAGGCATTCCCTTTACGTGCAATTATTTTGCCACTGAAAACAAGGCCCCCAGGAAAAGCCTCAGGACACAGAGTTTCTGTGGTGGTGGATTTAAGGTTTGTTTTGATTTGTGCGTCTGTGTGTGGTGGTGGAGGCCAGAGGAGGGTGCTCGAGGCCCTGGAGTTGGCGTTGTAGACAGTTGTGAGCACTCTAGCGTGAGTGAGAAGTCCCAGCGTGGGTCCTGTGGAAGAGCAGCAAGCAATCTTAACAGATGTGCG